>JABUQX010045481.1:5000-30235 GCA_015478945.1 Trachelipus rathkii | reverse complement strand
AAATAAATTGTTCAAATTCAAATTATACAGATTATAGAAAAAACCACTAACATTAAATTTGAAATCCTTTGCAACCAATGAGTTTTAAATGTGCTGAGAGTGCACTAACAAAAATTTCGCTTCCGGGTGTAATGCACACAGGAAAATAAACAAAAATTTACAATGGAATAATTATCTAACATGATTACGCTTTTGTTATTATATAAAATTTTTTATATTATTTTATCTTTTTCATTAATATAAATATATATATTATATATATATATAATATATATATATATATATACATATATATATACACTATATATATACCTATATTATATAATATAATATATATAATTATATATATATATATATATATATATATATATATATATAATAAAGTATATATATATATATATCAGAGGTGGGCACCCTGCTCATTTAGGGGTAGTCCGCAGCGCACCTCCGCACCTCAAGAAAACGTAGTCCGCTAGCTCTCCTCGCCCTTATTCAGACCATCAAACCTCTGCTATCGCAAGGTCCGCACGTCTGCCGCTAATAATGTGCGACTTCACCAAAGTTTTTAATATTAAATACTAAATAGTAAATATATCCTTACAAAAAAAATTATTTATAATGTATAGGAAAAAATTGAATGAATATTTACAAAATCTGCAAGATTTTCCTCTTCCTCCTCAATTTCTTCTTCAGGACAAGAGATCCATATGACCTTTCAAAAGATATATCTGCTCAATATTAAAAAGCATTAAGGCAGAACCTCTATTGCCCTCAAAATAAACCCAATATTGCTCACGCAGCGAACTTAGGGAGATATTGTATTATATTTTATGAACAAGTTCACCCAATCCTGCCTATGCCTGAAAGGGAAAGATGTCCTTGGGGAGAGGAGTGCTGGTGTTAGTTTGATTCCAGCAGTCCATTCCTAATTTAAGGTCCTCACCTAAATCATTCTGCCTCCCTTCAGAAATATCTTGACCAACCTGTCCAAGATAAGAAGGCCTATTTCGTCCAAGACTTTAGTAGACTCCATGAAAGCCCGACGCCTATTATATATATAATATATATATATATATATATAATATATATATATATATATATATATAATATATATATATATATATATATACTATCATATACTATACTATATATATATTAGAATATAATATATATATAATATTACATATATATATATTTGGAGTTTTACACAGAATTGATTTAAATATTGCCATAATAATTATAATAGTAAAAATAATAATAATTAATTAAAGTTATAGACGAGGGTATAGCCATGCAGTCTATAAAATCAATTTAAATGTTATGTATTATATATGGTACCTTTAAGAAGGTTGAGACTTGGTTTGAAAGATTTATTTTGTTAAAAAAAACCAATGTCTTAGACTTAAAAGTATAATTAGTAATAAACTTAAAATAAAAATTATAATTCTCTTATTATAACCAATAAGAATTCTTTATAAGTTAAAACGTATACTTTATTTTCAAAAGGTGCGGAACAAAAGAGCGGAAACTTTTTTGATCCGCACGTACAAGTCCGCTAATTCCTGACGTCTCCGCACCTTCGCTAGTCCCGCACATATTCTGGTAGTCCGCTCGAGCGATAGCGCGGACTAAAGAAGCGGAAGTGCCCACACTCAGATATATAATATATTATTATATCATATGTATATTCCGTATATATTTGATATAATCATATTATACATATTATAAATATTCTATCTAGGTATATATATATATATATAATATATATATATACATATATATAATATAATTATCATATACTATATATATATATCGATAAGTGCTTACACGGTATATAATATATTATATCCTGGACAAGGCGGAACTATGATACAAAACATATAAAGAGAATTTCCTCTACTATAAATGAGTATAAATATTTAAGTAAACAATAGTTTACTTCTATTAAAGTTGATCAGAGTATCGCATTTCTTTTGGTTTAATTGTAAAATCAACAAATATATTTTATATAAATACAAGGAGAGTCTTTTGTTAGTTTCAATGCCAACATGGTTGGTCTGTTATATTCTTCAAATGTTGGATTATTTTGTTTCCCTAACTTTCTGTGTTAGAGATATTTTTTTTTTAAACTAACTTTTTTTTTTTCGTTCATTTTCCTACTCTTTTTTTTTTTTTTATTCATATAAGGGTGGGTTTGGCCTCGTGTAATTTGATATATACTCGTTTATTTTTTATTTATGTGGGAATCACAAAAAAAAAAAAATTTTTCATTTTGGGGTGGAGAAATTGGCGAGGGAGCAGTCGGGAAACGATTTCTTTACAAAAAAGGGAAGGAAAAAAAAAAAAATGGAACTTGAAGGGAAATAAAAATATCAGACTCTCTGACTACTTCAAAAAAATAAAATAAACAAATAAAAACAAAACCAAAATAAACAAAGCAGTTTTATTTCTCTTTCAAAATACATCCTTTTCCATTAACATTATCTCTTATAATAATATAATATATATATCAATATATATATATAATATATATAATATATATATATATATATATAATATATAATATATATATATATATCATATATATATATATATATAGATAATATATATAGATATATAATATACTACTATATATATATATATATATATCAGAGGTGGCACCCGCAACTTTTTGTTAGTCCGCAATTAGCAATTCCGCGCTAACTTTGTTCGACATTCCGCAGTTCGCAATTCCGCAACTTTTTTCTGGCTTCGCCAGTCTCGCTAATCGCAATTTGCGCAACTTTTCTGCTTTGCCCATGTCGCTATCGAAATTCCGTAATTCCGCAACTTTTCCTTGCATTCGCCGCGTCCGTATATTGCAAATCTGCTAGTTCTATCGCTAATAGTTTTTTTTACACTGTTGAAAATCTGCAACAGTCCGCTAACCCTTTATTGTTAGTTAAAACAATTTCCAATAAATTTACCGTACCACATTGACATATTTATTGTAATTTTTAATTCGTAATGTTTTTTTATATATAACAACAAGTTTTATAACAATATATATTTAATACTATATATATATATATATATATATATATATATATATATTTACCTTAATTCTGATATTAATAATAATATAATAATATTATATATAATATATATATTATATAATATATTATATTTATTTATAGAATAATATATATATAATATATATATATAATATATATAGTATTTATATATATAATATAGTTTACTATATTATATATTATTATATATATTATAGGCTATTCAGTACGATCATTCACCGAAAAGGTATATTTACTAAAAATTTCGTGGTGTATTTTTCCCACTTTAGAAGGTTTTTTTTTCTAACCAATAAGCATAAAGATTAAAGCTGCCATTTTTTTTTTTTAATTAATTAGCATAAGATGAAGTTCCCAAGTAATAACGTTTAAATTCTATAGTACCTAACAGAACTTCAATAACCTTACGTACCTGCTTATTACTTACACTAACTAACCATTACTTAAATATCATAAATTGATCCAGTACACGCCCTGGTTGCCATTTTCTTTGCCAGTAAATGTAAATTTTGTTTTCCATTCTCCATTGAAAATTTTTCTTTTTTTCCCCACAAAAAATTGCAGCAGAAGATGTACTGATTGTCCATATATATTATATATATAATGATATATAGATACTACGATATTACATATATCATATATATATATATATATATAGTATGACTAATAATAATACTATTATATGTATATATAATATAAATATAATATATATTGTAGTGAGTATATATATATATATATATAGTATATATATAGGGTGAGTCGGGAGGAATGGACCAAACTCCAGGAGCGGATTGTATACAGGAGGTAATAATGTAAAAAACCTCATATGTTCTTATCCGATTTACATTTGTTTTCATTTTATAGCGTAATGACAATTAAACCAAATTTCATACAATAACATTATCGTTATCATAGTGTTATTTTAATAAATACCACCATTGATCTAAAATTAATAAATGTTCGAAAACAAATGACAATCGGATCAGAAGAATTGCTACTCAATTGAACATTCCACAAAGAAGAGTAATAAACACACTTCACGAGCAAGGCTTATTCCCATACCATGTTCAGAGAGTGCAGCACCAACAACCGGAGGATTCTGGTAAACGTATGGAATATTGTCGGTGGATAAATAATAATCATCGTGTTGTATCGCGCATACTTTTCACGGATTAAGCAACATTTGCCCGCGATGGCATTAATAATACTCGCAACAGTCGTGTGTGAGCAGACGAAAATTCCAACGCAACAGTTGAGAGTAACTTTCAACATAGGTTTTCTGTAAGCGTGTGGTGTGGTATGGTCGATGGTTATTTAATTGGCACTTTTATTTTTGAGAATCCCCTCAAAGGCGACCACTATTTCGAATTTTTACAAAATGAATTACAAGGAATATTGGAGGATGTTCCTCTAAACATCAGAATGCATATGTACTTTCAGCATGATGGAGTTCCCGCACATTTCGCTGGTCAGGCAGGTAGATTGGAGGATCGGTTTCCAGAGCGTTGGATTGGTCGCGGTGTCCAATTGTATGGCTCCAAGATCCCAAACCTCACAGTACTAGATTATTGTTCATGGGGCTGGTTCAAAACTGACGTATACAGAGTAAAAGTGACTACTAGGGATGCACTAATTCTACGTATTCAAAATGCTGCAAGTGTTATTAAAGGAAGACATGAAACAATCAGGAGAGCAACAGCCGCCCTTCGTAGACGAAGCCGTTAATGTTTAGAGATCAATGGCGGTATTTTCGAATATTTATTAGAATAACACTATGATAACCGAAATATTAATGTGCATGAAATTTTGTTTAATTGTCATTAAGGATTTAAAATAAAACAAATGAAAATCGGATAAGAACATATGAGTTTCTTTTTCAAAAAATCCGCTTCTGGAGTTTGGTCCGTTCCTCCCGACCCACCCTGTAATATATATATAATATATACGTATAGACTATATATAATATATATATAATATATACTATAAATATATATATATAATATATAGATATATATATATATATATATTATTATATATATCATATATATATATTATTATATAATATACTGAAACAACCCAAGTCGTCAAACACCTACGCGGACATCTGCTAGGGCCCAGGTTCACATCCGAGTGAGAAATTACTTAAGGGGTTATTTTTCAATACCTATCACACTGCGTTGAATTTGTAACAGCAGTTGTTTATATAAATATATATTATATAATTATATATATATATATAATATATAATATACTTATATATAAATATATATATTATATATATATTATATATATATATATAGTATACATATATATATATATATATATAATGTCCCAAAAGTAAGTGTACTGATGTCGTAAGTAGTAGGAAGTCTATATTGCACACCGCTGGTCATTTTGACCAACGCTATTTTTACCTGCCCTTGACCTTTTTGGCCGTGACCTTTTTTGGCCGCTTTTTTTGCCGGACCCGATGCGAATTCAAACCCGATTTTGCCAGACAAAGGTGAGACATCCGTCGTACGTATTGCCCCCTATTTTGAACCCCCTTTAGGGCTTAGCCCGTTTTTGATGTCTTGTGGCCTTGTACCTTTTTGAGAACCCAAATTTTTCGGCCAACCCTTTTTTATTCCAGGGTGCAATTTTGACAATCCTAATTTTTTTTGGCAACCCTAATTTTTTGGCAACCCTAATTTTTTGGTCAACCCTTTGGTCTTCCATGGTCAATTTTGGCCCACCCTAATTTTTGACACCCTAATTTTTTGGCAACCCTAATTTTTGCTACCCTTCGGTCTTCCACGGTGCAATTTTGAGAACCCAAATTTTTCGGTCAACCCCTGTGTATTCTACGGTACAATTTTCACACACACACACACACACACCAGCTAGGCTACTTATACACACACTCACACCTGCCATATATATATATATACACACCACACACACACACACCACACACACAACGGTAGGCTACTTACACACACAACGCACCAACACACACACACACACACACACACACACACACACACACACATACATTGATGGCTCAACTTTGATGGCTCAACTTTGATGGTTCATCTTTGATGGCTCAGCATTATTGATGACTCATCTTTGATGACGTCATCTTTGTTGGCATCTATATTGATAAGACTCAGATTTATTGATGACTCAGGATTTATTGATGGCTCAGATTTATTGATGGTTCACTTTGATGGTTCCCAATCCACCGTAAGAGTATTCTAGGAGTGTTCTCATTATGTTCTATGAAATATTAATGAGTGCCAGGTGGTGCCAAGTGAGTTTGCAATGAGTGCAAGTGAGTGCCAATGAGTGCCAAGTGAGTGGCAATGAGAGTGCAAAGTGAGTGCCACATAGTGCCAATGAGTGGCCACTTTTTTCAAGCCTTCTCTAGCCTCCCTGAGCTTAGAATAGCCCTAATATGGGTGTCTACCCCGTAGGTTATAAGGTATGAGGATTCGATTGGTGTAATTACAAGTTGCTAGATGCTCCTACTATGAGTTATATTTTCTAACACTTACAGCCACGACAGGAAATATATAGCTAAAGAGTTACACATTTGAGACAGTGACCGCAAACGGTTCAGAGTCCGCGTCCGCAGGTGAACCCTGCCGCGAACCGTCGCGTGTTGCCGCAGGTGCAACCCGCCGCGTTCCCGCCCGCCGCGTGCGCCCGCAGTCGCAATATTTCCGCGTAACCGCCGCCGCGTGCGCCCGCAGGCGCAATATTACAGCACGAACAAAAAATATATCAATGTAAACTATTCAAATATACTGAGTCATCATTTTTACTACAAATTGTACGAAATGTTTTATTAAAAACATATACTTTACATACCTTAAAGCAGTAAATCAGTAAATCATAGAGGTGTTACCCTACACACCCAAAGGGACTAGTAGGCTTTTGTTTTACTGTTTTAATGCTTTAACTCATATTGGCCTTACAAAAACTTTATTATTTAACTCATTAATTTATTAACATTACATACCTTAACAGCAATAAATCAGTAAAGTCAGCCCCTAGTACACACCTAAGGGATTAGAATGCTTTTGTTTTACTGTTTTACTGCTTATAAACTCATATGCTTTACTGCTTTAACTCATATATTTATTAACATTACATACCTTAAAGCATGTAAATCAGTAAATCAACTAGAGGTGTACCTAAACACCTAAAGGGATTAGTACTGCTTTTGTTTTACTGTTTTACTGCTTTAACTCATATGCTTTTCTGCTTTAACTCATTTATTTATTAAGCATTACATACCTTAAAAGCAGTAAATCAGTAAATCAATAGAGGTTTTACCAAACACCTAAGGGATTAGTATGCGTTTTTTAGCGTTTACTGCTTTAACTCATTATGTTTTACTGCTGTAACTCATATATTTATTAACATTACATTACCTTAAAGCAGTAAATCAGTAAATCAATAGAGGTGTTACCATGCAACAATAAGGATTAGTATGCTTTTGTTTTTACTGTTTTACTGCTTTAACTCAGTATGACTTTACTGAATTGTAATGTAATATTTATTAACATTATGTTTTCTTTTATTTTTAATCTTATTTTAATACTTTTTATTTATTTATTATTATTTTAATATTATCTATTTTATTATTTTTATTTTATTATTTATTCTATTTGTTTCACTTACTTTTTATTTTAAAAATTGTAATTCATAACTCAATTTACGCGCGTGTTTGTTATATAAATATTCATTTAATAAAATAGAAAAATTTTATTAAAAAATATTACTTATTTTAAGCTTTAATTAAACTCATTATTCATTATTCACTGTTTACTACGGCCTCGTGGAGAAATTTACGATCCGAAGTCCGGCTACATGTCTTGTAGCAGGGCCGACAGGCTTGGTAAACCTTTACTGTTATTAAAATTTTAAAGGGATATGTGAGATTTCTGAGCAAACCCCTGCTAAAAATTAATATGGATGTTATGAATGTTTATTCAGAAAAATTTAAGGAACTATAAAGATGTCATTCAATTTCACGAACGCATATACGATATTAGATCAGTGGACAATATACAAGGCCACAAAAGTATTGTATTAGATGATTTTAATGCACAAATTGAATTTGGAAATACCACAAGCGTTCACAGTTTATTCTCCCAATCTAAATATCTCGGTGTTTTTCAAAACACAGAATATTTTTCATCAAAGAAGCCTATGCGAAGTGTTTCTTTAAACGCTCAGTATTTACTGTTGTTTGCGGCAGAGAAAGAAGACATGAGTCACAATTAATGTATTGCAACTCAAGATGTTTCCCCTTCAAGGAAAGAGTTCCTTAAAAGTAATAAAGAGTGTTACTTCGATCCCTCACGGTTATTTGATGCGTGAACTTCACCCCAAAAAACACGTACAGAGTATTGCAGTTTTACTCCGTACCAACATTCTACCGTATGAGATAGAAACTGTATACAATACCTGAATAATGGAGTGCTCTTAGTGCAAAGTAGTATTAATCCTTATAAAAAAATTTAAAAAAAGCTTGAAACCATCTGAAAAAATCGTAAACCAATTAAACGAGGCGATGAGTAAATTCATCCAGTGGTGTTACTGTGAAGTCTGTTTAAAATCTTATAAAAGAAAATGTTCTTTAAACAGACCTCAGAGGTACAAGCTACTCGTTATAGACATCATTAAAAAACTCTCCCTCAACATAAAAAATTCTTGAAAAAAACAAAAAGAAGTGTACTACAGAGAGGAGGAGGTGTATTCCTTCCATTACTCTTCTCCGTCTATAGCTCCACTGATAACTAAATGGTTGTCCCCACGATGAAGAAGGTTGCTGTACTTCCCATATAATGAGTATGAGAAAATGCGAAGTATAATACACTACAGTCATCTGTACAGAGAATTCAGTTCCTTCAGATTTCAGACATTCACAACCTCTATTATGAACAGGTTATTACCACGCACTGTGTCAAATCCACAGTCACAGTTTTCATCATTCCAACCCCAACTATATGCCGATATTACACCACATTGCTATTGCATTACAACCTCTTTCACTTCAACAAACAACAGTTCCACCAACAGAATCCTTATATTTGAAACGACTCATTATCTTTTTCAGCAGCTCTACCTCCCAGGCTTATATGATCCTAAAGTGAACAGATAGCCAAATACGAAAAAGAAGTATGTTACAGGATATTAAATTCAGACATTAACATCCATGAGAACGTATTCTATACACAAGCTGCCATACAAAAATTGATAGATCTTAAAGATTTGCATCTACATCCACCACTACGTAAACCCGTTAACCGATGATGTAGATATGCCTAATGAAGTAAAACTTGAAGTGTAAAAATCATGAAGATTAATTTAAAAATATCCTAGAGGAGAGCTAACCTATTAGAGTGCGTAAATCAGGAATAACCTTTATATAAATTTAAAAGAACAATTATCTTTTGAAGGAAGCAGGCAGATCGTAATTGATGATGAAATAGTAAAAGGTTCAAATATTGTGATTTCGGATAGCTTGATCGTCTCACGAAATTGGAGGAAGGCTCCTGTAGCAGGATGGAACGGGATCAAACAAGAACTTCAGACTACTAAATTTCCCAGAACTTTAATCTTAAATACCCAACGATTAGCAGATTGGATAATATTCCCCAAAGATTGCCAAGACCCTGATTCAAGTCCCTCAGGCACTTCTTACGCTTCAGCTAAATTTAAACGTGTTACCAGAGGAAGAATAAGAAAAACACCTTATAATAAACCTAGTTGGATTAAATCTTAATTATGTATTATCATATATTTATTTAGTTGTAATGCTTGTATATAAATAAATATGTTATTATAGACCTTTTTCTTTAACCCTTTTAACTTTATAGCACATTTTGTATATATATATATATATATATATACTATACTATATATATACTAATATAATTAATATATATATATATAATATAAAAATATATATTCATATATATATATAATATATAATAGTATACATATATATTATATATACTATAATATTTATATATATATTATTATATATATCATTATATATATACATATATAATATAATATATATATATATATATATATATATATATATATATACTATATATATATATATAGCGTTACATGGGCGTCAAGTAAGCCAACTATGGAGCAAAGGAGGTAGTTGATAAGTATTACTTCAATCTGAGGGAACCAAATAGTTTTGGGGGTTTCACTAGGTTTGCTTTAAGGTATCCTAATATTGAGAAAAAAGTTAAAAGCATATTTAGAGGGGGAAGAGGCCTTTACTCTACATAAAACCTGTAAGAAAAAAATATTCCTACGCGGAAAAACCATATCTCCGCCAGCTCGATAGAATCCGGATGTCTACGGAAATTTTTAAAGTTTGCCACAATATCCGCCCATCCGTCGTGATAGTTTAAAGTTATATTACCTGGAGGATTTAGATGGTGAAAGAATAAAAAGTGCGGTTCTATAAACAAGAAATACAAAAAGTACGATTTAGTCCTAAGAATCACGAATATAAAATAGAAAAATAATAAAACTAAGAGAGGTTAAGGAAAAAATAAGCAGTTACTTGCGAAATGGAGGGATACCCTGCCTAAGTTTAATACTTATATAAAAGCAAGTGAAATTAAGAATCATTAATCAGTTGGCATTTTAATCATGGAGAGTGTAGATCACTTTATTTAACTCTCCGTCTTCAGCCTCGTTGGATTTACATCCTTGATAATAAACGCTCGGATTTTAAACTGTGTTAATGAATTCCTATACAACTGAAAGAGAAGGAATACGAAGCAGATTATGATGAAAAATGATATTAAATACAGACAGATAGAAAATTTTCCTCACAATCTATTTCTGGATGGTTCTGTAACCAAAGTGTAAGGGGGGGGGATAAATGTGGTTGAAATACTATATTACAATTGAAAGATACTCGTGATCTGCCTAGGTCCAGGCTTTGGTACAAAGAATACTCTTTAAGAATTTACTTTGCGGAGGTCATATTTTAAATCGGTGCTTGCATATTTTTATTTTTCATTGTAAACGTTTCTCTTTGATATGAGTATATGTGTAAGGATCTGGTTTACAAAACTGAAATGCGTACCTATGAAGATAAAGTAATAATATCTTTAAGCTCAAAAGTAAGTGTAAACCTAACGTGACCGTGATATGTTTTTTTCTGAGACGTTTAACCATGGCAACGTAAACATATTCGTAAACGTGAGGCTGAGCTGGATATACTTCATGTCTTGATATCCCTACTATGTTGAAGAGGGTTATACTACTGTGGAGAATAACCCCATGACTCGGCATGAACAAAAGGATGAAGCAGATCGAGTACTGCATTCATACATGTACCCATCCGAGATGCGTCAAACCCCCAGGTATGCTATGTATATACAAAAATATAATTGATCATCAATATGTTAGTAATACTAAAAGCTCCTTTATTAAGATAGTATATTTTCCAGGAGAGTAAAGTATAAACATTCCCTAATGGATCGATTATCTACCTCTGAAATAGATCAATTTTTGACATCTGTACGGTCATATAAAAGAGTAGAAGGAAATCCATTCCCCTTTACAGACGGAGCATTGTTATGCAAAGTTCAAATTAGAAAGAAACAGATGCAGGTAATTACAGCATAATGGAATATATATAAGAGGTGTAGTCAGATATATTTTTTCATTCATTAACATACTCTCGCGGTGTAAAGATAGTATAAGAAGGACACTCTGTAATAATGGACGAGAAAGGGTATTCAGAGGATCAAAAATGCAGAGGGTATGGCCTTGGTGCATTTTTCGCCAAGCTATGGAGAAGTGCAAGACCTCTACTCAGGAGAGGGGGGAATATTAGGTAAAAAAGCTATAAGAACAGGTTGCATACTATTTCAAGAAATTGCTGCAGGAAATAATCCTCGTTCAGCATTAAAAAGAGTATTGCCGATGTTTCAAATGAGATGTTGGATGATGTTAAGCGTAAAATTAGACGTAAAATGTCAGGCAAGGTCGAGGGAACAAGGAGATTGTCATAAAGAAAAAGACTAGGCGGAAAAACTCTAAAGAAAAAAAGTATTGATGTATTTGCTATTTAATTACTAACTGATAACTTTTATACGAGGTTGTGTATATAAGTAAGTTTTTTTCATGAAAAAAAATGGTTCATTATACGACCAGAACTCGCACATACAAGAAGATTTCCTTCACCTTTCTAGTCCTGATTGTTGTAAGAGTGAATTGGATCTCTTCTCCATGAACCCTACACAGATTAGCGTTAGCGACTCCAACTTTATCAGTATTAATCCTTTGCATTCAATTACCAATACAGATGTTCTTCTAGAGTTCAATATTCCAGGCACTTCTGATCAGTAACCCTAGATCCCTCTTAATGTGTTGTTTATATGTAAAAACGAAATTGACAAAAACCTGATGGTACAGATCGCCTTCGGGTTGATGACCATATAATTATATCAGAATCAAATTCCTTATACATGTTCACCCAGGTGAAGTCTATCTTTAACGGATACTTCCACTATGCCGTCAGCGGCTAATTATCCTTATAGAGGCTATATAGAGCATCTGTTAAATTATTCAGACGACGCTAAACAATCTACATCTCCAATCATGTGGTTTTTATAGTTTCAAGATGAAGTGACATATAGATAAGAAAAATATAAAGTCTTAAATAATACTTATGAATTTTTCGGCCATTTAAATGGCGATATCTTCTCTCATAGAAAGACTCCATTCACCATCTGTAGATACTACGAATTCATTTTATCGCGGTTTTCAAATTCCTCAAATTTGCTCTTAAAAAACAAAAAGTAAGGCCTACTGCTACACGCTGTATGTACCCGAAACCTGTTTGGTTTCAAACTGTTGGAGGCTTATCTCTATGTTAGAAAAATGAAATTATCCAAAAAAGAAATTTGGAAATTGAAAAATCTTGCTTTTGAACTACACCAAAGTACCCTATTAAGAGAGTTGAAACCAAGATATTTCATTTCACTCAAGGATTATCGAGTATCAATATCCCTAAACATTGTGAACTGAAATTTACCACAGAAAGTAATAATAGGGATTGTGGAAACATGAAGCCTACTCAGGAATTATTAAAAGTCACCCTAATAAATTGGCACACTTTCGGAGCTTAGGCGTATTCAGTTTACATGTTGAATGATTACCTCACGACGGATTATGAATGTTATAACAACGTGACCTATCTCTCTGTACTCGCCCTTTTTACGACTTAATAGCCAAAACTTTTCATGTAATGATAGCGGGACAGGTTTAAATCTTGAAGAATACGCAAAGAATAGTAATTTATACGCCTATGATTTTACTGCAGACCTTTCAGCTTGTAACGCTATCATTTAAACATTTTGAGAAACGGAACCTTAGGACTAAGTCTCTCTTTTGGCTCAAGTCACAAGATCACCCAGTCACTTGTAGTGGTCTATCTTGAAGCACCTCAACTCATTGAAATACAGAGTACTCAAACGTACTTTGAATTAGTAAGATGAAATGAAGAGAGAAAATACATTTCGTTTTAAAAATGAACCTCGCTTTTTAAGGCTGCTCGCTATTAAGGAAATAAACTCTGTAACAATTGGAAAAGGAACTGCTTAAAATTCAAACAGACTTGATTCGTAACATGGCACCTCAACAGGACATGGATTTCCGTTTATTTAGAGCACAAAAACGACGCTGTTTCACATAATTCAGACTTTTTGAACTAAAAATTTTATATGTGAAATAATTCATGACTATGAATCCACCTTCACCCTTTTTAATAATTATAATAATGGCTATAAAGATCGGTGGCTAAAACTAGTCTTACCCTGCTTCAACCCTATATCTAATTTGTGTGGAGTCTTATTCCGTATTGTATTTCATTAATGCTTTTTAAATAATGTATGTTTTTAATACGTTTGTAAATATATTTGATGCTAAAAATTTGTATCTCAATGATTTTATAGTTTATTATGTAATAAATTGCCTTTAAAATGAAAAATGCGATTTTACCCCCTAAAAAACTTGTATATATAAAAAGGTTTTAATAAAATTCGTAAATTTTATTAAAAATGAACAATGTTTATATAAATAAACACGGCGTGTGTTTTCTTACATTACAATTTTTTAAAAAAAACTATTAAAACAAAATAGAAATAAATATAATTAATAAAAATATAAAATAATACTAGATTGAAAATAATACACATAAATAAATTAAAAAGTATTAAAGATAAATAAAAAATATAAAAGAAAACATAATGTTAACTAAATATATGAGTGAAAGCAGTAAAGCATATGAGTTTAAAGCTGTAAAACAGTAAAACAAAAGGCTATACTATCCCTTAGGTGTTAGGTACCACCTCTATTGATTTACTGATTTACTGCTTTAAGGTATGTAATGATGATAAATAAATGAGTATATCAGTGATGCTTTTTCGGCTTACAATCAAAGGTAAAGAAGTATAAACAGCAAAACTAGCTGTCGATGGTAATGTAGACACTAGTGATAATACTGTAAAGTCCACTACGACAAGCAAATATAAATATATGAGTTTAAAGCAGTAAGGCATATGAGTTAAAGCAGTAACAACAGTAAAACAAAAGCATACTAATCCCTTAGTTGTTATGTAGGGTGATTGGATTTACTGATTTACTGCTTTAAGGTATGTAATGTTAATAAATATATGAGTTAAAGCAGTAAAGCATATGAGGTAAAGCAGTAAAAACAGTAAAACAAATGCATACTAATCCCTTAGGTGGTAGTAACACCTCTATTGATTTACCTTAATTACTGCTTAAGTATGTATGTTAATACAATATATGACGTAAAAGCAGCTAAAGGGCATATGAGTAAATGCAAGTAAAAACAAGATAAACCAAATAGCATTAACTAATCCCTGAGGTGTTAGGTAACACCTCTGCTAAATTACCCACTTAGCTTATGGGAGTAATTTTAATAAATATATGAGTTGAAAGCAGTCAAGCATATGAGTTAAAGCACTAAATCGTATAATTTCATATCAGTGGATTTATTTTTAAGCTCTGATTTATCTCCTCTTATTAATTTACTGATTTAGCTGCTTCTAAGTATGTAAGTATGATTTAAGTAAAAATTTCGTACCATAGTTAGTAAAATGAATGACTCATAGTAATTTGAAATTATTTAAATGTTATTCATATTTATCGTTCGTGCTGTAATATTGCGCCTGCCGGGCACGCGGCGGCGTTACGTGAAATATTGCCGACTGCGGGGCGCACGCGACGGTTTCGGGCGGGTCACCTTGCGGACGCCGGACTCCTGAAAAGATTCTGACGTTCGACTGTCTCCAAATGTGTACATCCTCCTGATAGCATATTCTGTCGTGCTATAAGTGTTAGAAAAATACTACCTCACTAGTAGGGGAAGCATCCAAGCAGCTTATATCAACACCAATCGAAAGCCTCAACCTTATAACTATGGGTAGACACCCAATTAGGCTATTCTAGGCTCAGGGGGGGGGCTAGAAAAGGCTCGTGAAAAAAGTGGCACTCATTTGGCACTATGTGGCACTCAGGTTGACACTATGTGGCACCACTTGCACTCATTGCACTCACTTGCACTCACCTGGCACTCATCTAATATTCATAGAACATTAATAGAACACTCCTAGATACTCCTTACGGTGATTGGGAACCATCAAAGTTGAACCATCAATAAATGTGCTGAGCCATCAATAAATCTGAGTCATCAATAAATCTGAGTCATCAATATAGATGCCAACAAAGATGACGTTATCAAAGATGAGTCATCAATAATGCTGAGCCATCAAAATGGATGAACCATCAAAGTTGAGCCACAAAGTTGAGCCATCAATGTTGCTGTGTTGTTTTTTGTTTTCTTTGGTTTTTCTTGTCTTTGTGTATGCTGTGTGTGTGTGTGTAAGTAGCCTAGCTGTTGTGTGTGGGTGTGTGTATAAGTAGCCTAGCAGGTGTGAGTGTGTGTATAAGTAGCCTAGCTGGTGTGTGTGTGTGTGTGTGTGTGGTGTGTGTGTGTGAAAATTGTACCGTAGAATACACAAGGGTTGACCGAAAAATTTGGGTTCTCAAAATTGCACCCTGGAAGACCAAAGGGTTGACCAAAAAATTAGGGTTGCCAAAAAATTAGGGTTGGCCAACCGTTTGGCGCAACCCTTCTACGAAGGGTTGCAAAAATTAGGGTTGCCAAAAAATTAGGGTTGCCAAAAAATTAGGGTTGCCAAAATTGCACCCTGGAATACAAAAGGGTTGGCCGAAAAATTTGGGTTCTCAAAAAGGTACAAGGCCAAAACATCAAAAACGGGCTAAGCCCCTAAAGGGGGGTCAAAATAGGGGGCAATACGTACGACGGAGGCTCCGTCTGGTAAGCCCCTTCTTCGAAGGGGCATCAAAAGGTCAAGGTCAAAAAAGGTCACGTGTCAAAAAAGGTCACGCCAAAAAAGGTCAAGGGCAGGTAAAAATAGCGTTGGTCAAAATGACCAGCGGTGTGCAATATAGACTTCCTACTACTGTCGTATTTAATTATGTATTGGACTTACCTGAAATTACAAGTTATCTCCTTCGAAGTATGACCCTTGGGAAGTTACACAGCGTCTCCAACGTTTCCTCCACTGTTCATGCAGTACCGGAAGTCATTTTTGCTGAAATGTGTTTAGTTAACGTGTTACAGTATTTTTTATGTTGTTCCATCGCCCAAAATGATGACCCTTCAACTTCATTTTCAACTTTAGGAGAAAAAGGTTAGAAATCCACAGAGCTAGATCATGGGTTGTATGGAGATGTGGAAGTATTGAATATTTTTCTTCGCCATGAATTCTATAATTGAGAGCGCAATGTGAGATGGCGCGTTATCGTGGTGCAGCACACAATCTTCTGCAATGTCTGTTCTGATTCGTGAAACTCGTTTTCGAAGTCGTTCAAGACATCTTTGTAAAAGACGTGATTGACTGCCTGTCCTGAATGTACAATTCCTTGTGCACAATACCACGCTGTCGAAAAAAAACAATAATCAGTGTTTTCACCTTGGACTTGCTCATACGTGCTTTCTTCGAACGAGGAGAATTTTTTTTTTTGTGGCATTTGCCGTTTGGTTTCATGATCGTATTCAAAACCCCATGATTCATCGCCTGTTATAACTTTATCCAAAAAATTTGTGCTCCATTTCGAGTCTTTCAGGCAAATCTTGAAAAATTTTGACCTTGTTCGCTTTCTGCTCTACAGACAAGTCTTTCGGCACTAGCTTTGCACAAATGTTTTGCATGTGCAAGTGGTTCGTTAAAATTCTTTGAGAATTGCATTTTTATCCAAACCAGTTTCTTCTGCAAGTCACTCTGACATTGAACCGACGGTCTCTCTCTCCATCACAGCTCTAGCAACTTCCAAATTTTCATAGTTTGTTGACGAGATTGATCTTTCACAACGAGAGTCGTCTTCCAACATTTCTCGGCCCATCTTGAAAACTTTCGTTGCACTTTAAAAACCATACGATTCTCGATAGAGTTGGCACCCCCATTAAGCTTTCGTGTTAAGAAAAAAGCAAATGTCTCAGTGGCAGGCTTGTTACGTTACACACAGAGTTTGATAGCGTACCTCTGTTCAATATTTGCCAGCATTGCAAAAACGTGACGGAGGATAGAAAACCACGCTAATACAACAAAAAGTGTAGGCAATAAACGTAACGAGGCAAGTACCACACGGCCTTATACATAAAACAGCATGTAGTGCAGGACTGACCTTATAATCTGGTTAAAACTGGTATGGATATGTAGCCTAGGTAACTAGCTACCCACTCGTATACGTCACAGAGGAGCTACATTACTCCGTCGTTCATGGGATATTCAGTAACTTACTTTTGGGACAAAGGAGTATATATATATATATATTATAATAATATATTATATATATATATATATATATATATAATAATATAATATAATACATATATATATATATATATATATATATATATATATAATATAATATATATATATATATTATTATATTTAACGTAAAAGTTGTAATTACTAACTTAGCCCATTGTTATTTTCCTCCTCCCCTTCCTTATCCTCAACAACAATATCAAATTCAAGAGGTGCATATTTCCATTCACAAACACCATCTTCTGAAAGTTCTCATCCGGTCAGGAATGACTACTTGGGTCTTAGACATCAGAACCCAACGCTGAACAATTTCTCCATAGTCAGGCTATTGTAATCGGCTTAATTCTATCGCTAATAAATTTTTTTTCACTACTGAAGCTTATTACAAAGATGTAAAAAAAAAATTTTTTCGGGTTTTCTTTAAGGCATTACTTACTATATATATATATATATATATGATATATATATATATATATATATATAATATATAAATAATATATATATATAATATTATATAAATATTAGTATTATATTATATAGATTATATATTATATTATATATAAGTATATTCAATTATATATACTATTATATATATAATATATATATATATATATATAATAATATATATATTAATATATATTATATATATATAATAATATATATATAATATATTTATAATATATACTATATATATATATTATGGACATTCAGTACGAACTTTTCTCCTGTAATTTCTTTGTGAAAAAAGAGGGTAAAAATTTTCAATGGAGAGGAAAACAGGAATTTTGCTTATTTTTATCATTTTATGATAAATTATTATACTGTTATTTATTTATCCTTATTTATTTAGCTCTTAAGCTTCATGTCGGTCATCCTACTTCAGTAAAGCTTATATCAGCTAAAAATCTTGAGAGATTTTGAGATTTCCCTCAGTCCGTTAGACTTTGACGCTTAAAGTGTCAAGGTTAGGGTTTCTAAGGTCGGTGAGACCGTTTTTGAGATCTAGAGACCTTTTACCGATATTAATTTTGATCTGATAGGGTTTTAGGAGGCTTTTGGGAATGAAGTTTCAAACGCTTCGTAGATCATTTTTGAGGGGTCCAACTGATTTATTGTGGTCTTTTACCCCCAATCCCACATTTAAATCATCTTTCAACGTCTTCTGGTTGACTAGATATCCTGAGTGTTAAAATCGAAATAAAATAGTATTATGTAAACCGAAATTAATTTTTGTAGTAAGGGGAGCGAGATCGGGACACTTATCGTAGACATCAATTTGGGGGACTTAGAGACATTGTATCCCCTCAAACTTGCTACCCCTACTGCTGGTGGTGTCACATCGTCGGACACGAGGTTTCACGCCGCTACGCCCCCACCCCGCAGGAGGGTGCTGAGCCCCTAAACATGGATATGGATACAGCTAGGTGGAAATTAAATAGTTGATAGGAATCAGCCAAGGAATAGGAGCCTGAGAAGGAAACAGAGCACGAGTTAGGTCATGATGCGGAGCACTGAGTCGGAGCCTCATCTAGAGCCAAATCTGAAAACAAACATATAGTAGGACAAATGAGGTGTCCTTTTATATGTATATGAACCCGTAGAACCCGATTTTGAAGGTTTGAGAACCCTCAGAGGTGTTTCAGAACCCACGGGAGGGGGCCTCAGAAGAAAAAAAGGTTGAAATAAAAGAGAGACGCATGGAATACATAGCAGAGGAAGACGGAGGAAGGCAGAAGAAGAAACAGAAATCAGAGACTGAAAAGGCTCATTATGTTGAGCAATGAATTTGGTTAATGAGGTATTTTGCAATTATTTGAACTGAAGTAGGTTCTAAGAGTCTCATTTGTCGTTCCGTAAAGAGATTAACATTTTAAACTGATATTTTGTTGCAATAATTTACATACGTTCAAATATCCCTCTTTTAGCTGTAAAGAAAGAGAAAAATGAATGGATGATTTTAATATTTTGGGGCAATGTTTGATTTATAAAGGAAAAAAGCAAAGCAACCAAATTTTTTTTTATTAATATGTAATAACTACAGGAATTCGTAAAAAATAATGGAGATATAAATTAAGATAGACTATCTGCCAAAGCAAATAAAAAATTATATTTAATAAAATGAAATCAATCCATAATTATTTTTAACATAAAAAGAAAAAAAGTCCTTTTAAACTTGTATGTAATTTTAATTTAATATTAATATACAAATTGAAATTCTCAAATTTATTTGAATTATGGTAATATTTTCGCTTTCAATTCAATGAATATTTGCAATAAACTACTTGTTTAAATTGAAATTATTTTGCCATTCTTATGCTAGTGAGGTATATATATATATTATATTGATATATATATATAACTATATATATATATTATTTATATATTATATATATATAGTATATTATAATATAATAATATTATATATAGTATATATATATATAGTATATATATGTGTGTGTGTGTGTGTGTAGAGAGAGGGAACACCCTGAACAATATGGGTTCAGCTACACATTCTGTTTTGAGAAGATGCAGTGCTTGTCTCCAGTATAGAGGCTATCAATTCGGACATAATATTTATACTTTTGTGAACATACCACTCTTATATTCCTACATTTTTGTACTACTCCTACTACTACTACACTACTAACTAACTACTACTACTACTCTACTTACTAACTTTATCTTACTACTACTACGAATACTAAATACACTACTTATAATAATTAATAATAATAATAAATAATAATAATAATAATAATAATAATAATAATAGATAATATAATAATAATATAATTAATATAATAATAATATAATAATAATAATAATAATAATAATTATAATAGTAGATAATAATAATAATAATAATAATAATTATAATGAATGAAAATATTAACCACCGCTTGTTGCGACTGAGGACAATATACTCGATGCTTTACCAATTGAGATATCCCCCAACCCAAAAAAAGTGGGTTCAAGAACAGTTTTAAAACAATCGAGTCCCTTGCACAAGGCGACATCACCAGGTCTCCAGCCTGTCCTATCCCTCGTTCTTTATTAATTTGGTAGGTGGTTAAATATTGCATAAATCGCATTTATTATTTAGATCTTTAAACAAGAACATATAGTAGGAAGTAAAGAATTACTGCCTTCTTCCCCGGGATTGAACCACCGCGATTTGTGAACTAAGGACAATGATACTCGATGCTTTAATCACTGAAGGCTAATCCCCAACCCAACAAAGTTGGGTTCAAGAACCCAGTTTTAAAGCAATCGAGCTCCCCTTATGCCAATATTTAGTAACCCTACAAAGTTATAAAGAACGCGGATAGAACAGGGCTGGGAATTTACGTGGAAATGTTCGATTTTTTGAAGGGGAGCTCGATTGCTTTAAACTGTTCTTGAACCCAACCAACTTTTTTGGGTTGGGGATAGCTCAGTGGGTAAAGCCACGAAGTTAGTTGTCCCTCATCGCAAACACCCAGTGCTCAATCTCGGGAGAAGGAAGGCAGTAATTCTTTACGCTTCCCAACTATATGTTCTTTGTTTAAGATCAAAATAATAAAATTGCGGCTTAATGCCAATATTTAACCCACCGTTATATAATATAACTATAATCTATATATATATATATATTATATATATAAGGGATTAATGTATATATGTAGTATGGCAAGACGAGCTAAGGTGGGTCTGGAAGCTGACGGAGTATGTACGCATATATATAGGATGTAGTCAGGTCATCTGGCGTGAGTAAATGAATTAACATTAAAAATGGCAAGGAAAAAGGGAGGACTATAGCAGACCCCTCGTTTTTCTGCATATTTAAATAACAAATTTTTCAAAGCAATAAAGATGAATGGAACTCACCAATAATAATCAAAATGTTTCAAAATGGGTCAAACGGGGGGCAGCAATTATATATATATATATATATATATATATATATAATATACTATATATATATATTATATAATATATATATATCTATATATATATATATATATATATATATATTAATATATATATATATAATATATATATATATTTATATATAATATATATATATATATTTATATATATTATTATATATAATATACTATAATATATATATTATATATATTAATATATATATAATTAGTATATATATATATATTATATTTCTAATATATATAATATATAATTACAACTTATCCATCCCAAAAAAATGCACCGCGCACGCACCTATTCTTCTTCTCCTCTACCTTTTTTCCCCAAGACCTGTGGTACAGGTGCGTAAATGCCAATCGGAAAAGAAAAAGCAGTAGAAAGAATATGACAAAAGTCGAAAAGAAAGCCAGTCTTACCGCCCCTCTGTACCATTAATTAGTGTAAGAACCGTCCGGGCAGTAGTCAGAAAATCACCCTAGAGCTTCACGGGACCACGACGGACCCCAACTTATGGTAAAATTTCGCCAATTGTAAGGGTTCATCCTTTGGCCCAGGTTGTGGAGGAGGCCACAACCATTACCCCTCGACAAAAAAAACCCGCCATTCTCAACTTTATATGCCCCTTCCGGCTTTTTTTATTTCGGCCTCTGCAAAACTGCATCATTTCTTCTCCTTCAGACCACTCCCATTTACGACGTTCAATTCCCACTTTTCTTGCGGTCCCCATCCGGGTCGGGTTCCCAACTCACTCCCCGGGGGGGCCACTATACATGCCGCTTAACGCAAACCCGGAACTAATCCAATTCCATTCCTCCACAGGACAAACCATCTTTCCAATAACTTTTAATTTATTCCTCGTTTACCCCTTTCCTTCGCAACCACACAACTCTCTAAATTACGTTCAGTCTCATTTATCAAATCTTCTCACCCTAGCAACGCCCCTAAATTGTCTAATTGAACACATTGAACTTTATCTGGTAACTTTTTCTTAATGCCCCAGAAACCCCGATAGGGATCTCACTACTACATAAGAAACAATACACCAGTAACAAACCCTACTCCTCATGCAAGACTCTAGGCGCACTCACAGACTTAGTCGCCTTTACATCCCCCCAACCGATTTTAATCCCCAGGCACTTCCCTGCAAATTCACACTATTACGTCTGGGCATCATCTGTTCCTTTCCTTCCCCATTTTCCCAACATATCCCTAATCTTTAAACTCAGACACTTGTTTCAGCTGCTCACCCATCTAGCATAACTTTACACTGAGGATTATTCCTTCACTCATAAAGGTTCATAACCATAAACCTACTCTTATCTACGTTCTTTCAACCCCTCCTTTTGCACACCCGGCCAAATCTTTCTACCAACCCTCTCAAACTCTCTTCAGATTCGCTACAAAAAAAACCATTTCATCCGCATATAATAGGAGGGGCACAGGTCCACTCTCCTCTCCTCATCTAACACCATTCCTGCCACAGCGCTACTCTCATCTTCAACCCCGATCATACAAACTGATCACACAAGGGAAAAACCTAACCTCTCACTCTGCAATAATACTACACACTGGAACCACTCAGCCACCGCCCGTGTCCCGTTCCATTACAGCTCACAACATTTATAAATAATTAAAGTAATAATTTATATATATATTACCATGATACTATATTCTTATATTGGATTATATATTAATATAATATATAATATAACATATAATATAATACCCATATATATATATATATATGGCAATGTCCGTGGTTTTGAACCTCCGTTTATTAGGTGGTTTAATTACGGTTAAGTTTGGTTTTGGTGAGGGTTGGTGGTAGTTGGGTGTTGTAGGGTTCCAAACTAATTTAAGTTGTTATCATTATTACAAGACAAATGGGTTCCGGTTCTTGGAAGTCCCCTTTTATGGTTATGTTAAATAGGGGGGATTGTATCATATAAAGTGATCATTTTTATAATGATGGCAACGTCTGAATCTTCGTAATACTACAGTATATAGAATAAGTAAAATTAATAATATAATATACAGATAATTTCTTTGATTCAATTTATTATTAACATATTTACTATAATAAAAAATGAATAATAATAAACATTAAATTAAAATAGACAAATATATTATTAAAATTACACATACAACTTCAATTCATATATATAATAATAATATAATTATAATATAATATTAATAATAATAATAATAATTATATAATATAATAATATAATAAAATAATAATATTTGTTATATAAATAGTTTTCGGAAAGTATCAAATTAAGGAAAAAATAAAAATTTTCAAAAATTAATAAATAAATTTTTTACTAGATTCTTTCAAAGAGATAATAAAAATTTTAAGAACAAATAAATCATCATAATAATAATAATATAATAATAGATAATAAATAAAATAATAATAATATAATAATAATAATAATAATATAAATAAATAATAAATAAAATATTGGGTGATTAATAATAATAACAATAATAATGGTAACAAACAATTATAATAATACTATAATATAATAATGTACTATTTTAATACAAATGTTATTTATTATAACAATAATAATAATAATATAATATAATAATAATAATACTAAAAATGGTGATTCTAATTTCGGGGGGTGACGATGGTTGTCTCGCTGCGTACAGCTTGTAATGGGCGTCTATTACCTGTTTTAGGGAGCGGAAGATTTTTTTGAGGCTTTTGGAGTTAGAAGGGATTTTTTAGAAGAACATCTGTGTTATGCAAATTCTTTTACGGGAACAATTTCCTTAAATGTCCCAAACCTTGCTTAAATTAAAATTTTTTTCCCTTCCTGATATTAGCATTTTAATATAATTACTATATTTATATGTTATATATATAATAATATTATATAATATATATATTATATATATATATACTATACTAATATATATATAATATATATATATATATAAATAATATATATATATATTAAGATGTAACTGTTGAGCCCTTCCCTAGGAAGAGAAAATTAGTTTATTTTTAAGGGGTGGTCGGAAGTAAATAGCCAACGTTAAACCCCTAAATGGTTTTAACCCTTTGAATTGGGGGACTGGGTTGGGGACTGGGGATGTTCCCTGTCTTCACTGGGTATGTAATGTGCTTAAAAGTATTCGTTATCTTAATTAATTGGTATTAAAAAAGGACGAAATGAAAATAGGTTTACGGTTTAAACCTAAAGGGCTGAATATGCCTGGGACCAAAAAACTGTGTACTGGGTCCTGCATGTGGGTTGAAGTTTCGTTATTGTTGTTTGGTTGTTGAGGTATCTTTTAGAAGGGA
>JABUQX010045480.1:17500-27339 GCA_015478945.1 Trachelipus rathkii | reverse complement strand
AATATAATAGCCTCTGTACTTTAAATACTAATCATTATTATAATCACTTCAGCCATCATAATCGTTTCTGATACTCAATTCCGCCTTTATTACTAAATACTGAGCCTGCCATTAATACTATATCATAGTATTTATATATATATATATAATAATATTATATATTATATATATATACTATATATTATATATATGAAATATTATATACTATATAATATATAATATATATTATATAATATATTCTATATAATATATAATATGTATATATAATATATAGTATATATAATAATATATGATATATAAATATAATACTATATATATATATTATTATATTTTCTAATCTTCAAGTTTATCTGCCCTTTTCACATATAGGAGTAATTAACCCAAATCTCGACTGCGACGCTTTTCAACACATTTCATAAAAAGGTAAAATTAAAACTGAGTGCATAGATCATAATTTTAAACAATAGAGAATAATCAGAGCTTACCCTATTAATAAATATTATAAATAAGTTATTTAATATCTATGTAGGACATACGTAAACTCATGTAAAACGGTCAATAAGTTATTTAATAAGTAATCATATAAACCTTTATTAATATACATATTTTATTTATAGAGTATATTATATGATATTTATTTCACTTGCATTGTTTCACAAAAAAATATAAATAAAATAATATAATATAAAAAAAAACTGCTTTTGGCCAGGGATGGCATATAAATAAGATCAAATTAAAATAAAAAATCAAACTGATTTTTTTGCTAGACATGTTAAAAACATAAGTTATAGATTACAAATGATTTTATCTGATTTATTTTTGATTTGTTATTAAAAAAAATTTCTTTATATTTTATTTATATAATATTTTTATATTTCTTTTATTTTCTCAGAATATAGATTATAATATGTTGATTTAACCTTTATAGAAATAAAAAAATAAATTTAACCTATATAAATTACACGTAGTTTTTAAACTATATATTTTTATATACCATATTAAATTTACAAAATAGCAGGTAGGGAAAGTAGTATGAACGCCGAGGTAAGTGACTCTCTGTCAAGCATTCTGTATATGAGTTGGCTGTTAAAAATTGTTCCAGATAGTAGAGATATTAATGCAACTGAACGCAAGAGCTAGGGCCTAGGGTTAAAGATTGAAAAATATTTTCCGGACTACCTTCTTATGTTATTGGGGATGACTCTTTTCCTATTATTATATAAGCGTTATTGGATATTATTACTAATTTTAAATTTGTAATACATGCTCGTATAACTCTAAGTATATTATTATCGAGGTATCTTTTTTTATAGAATAAAATATTTCTAGAATCAAAGTATTGACATTCTGTAAAGATAATTACGTCGACATGAAATTCAAAATATTTTACTGCGGATCTTGACCTAATAAGAAAATCCTTAACAAGAGGGAAGATTCGATTATCCTTATGGAAGTATGCATTATTATTCATTATATTATTATGTGTCTATTATGTATTATCAAGCTAGTGAATTGAATGTCATATTCGAGATGTATAGGGTAGTTTTTGCTTTGGGAGAGATAATATGATATAAATATATATAAGGTCAGTATGAACAGTTGTACTAGTTAGGTACTATCCATACGTGATTACTATAAGATTTAATGTTTATTTATTAATTTTTATTATACAATTTATATAGGAGTAGACTAGGTGATACATATTATTACTCATAGATGAGGGTGACCTAAATAGCTCACGGTCATTCTAATTATTATTATATATTATTTTAATTCAAGTTCTTTATACTTCAACTTATATAAGTAATTTAAAAAAAAAATCTTTATATTTTTAGCATCTTCTTACTTTTATTTTTAATTATTATGAGAATATATATTGACTATGGACTCTAGATAGAGCGTCAATGCGGTTTCGTGATATAATTATGATCATATCTTTTAATTGTTAATCATTATATATAAATAGTATTACTAATACGGGACCCACTAAATCCTTTAGAATGGTAAGGTGGATCAAAATAAATAATAACGGTTTTCCGAAGTAGTTAAAGTCATATACTCTTATTGATATACATATTATTACAATAAAAAAGTGTTCTATCTAATTAAAACAAATAATAAGTGGCGAAATGAATTTTTTCTACCCATTGAAATATAGTATAGTAAAGCGTGATATACTTATATGAGTTTAGAGCTATATATACTATATATATATATATAATATAGTATATATATATATATAGGTATATTATATATTATATTCTAGGTATTCGAGTTGGTATTAGTTAGTAGTATAGTATCAAGTAGATCAGCGTCAGGTCATCTATGAGTCCAATATGTATTATACTATATATAAGTATATCATAATACCCTATAGATATGGGAAATAAAATTCAATCTTAATCTATTAAAAAAGTATAGGTTTATGAATCATATGTTCGCCACTTTGGTAAAGTGAAATTCGAGATGACATGTCTTACTAATTAGGCTTTTTCCCGCTCTGTCTTGACATATATTAAGTACTTTTTTGCTATTTTTATTTATACTACGGGATATAAGGGACAACTCACTCTAGATGGGATCAATGCGGCGGCTTCATTAGATCATATAATATATCTATTCGGTATGAATTGGCGACAGTTCCTAAAGTAGGAACATGCGGCTCTTAAGTAATTCCATTCTTATTTTTTGGGTTGACTGGGTACATATTTTCTTCAGATTAGCAGAGATAGTGTGATCATTATTAGGCAGGCTATACTTAATTTATCAGTTTCAATGTCAGCAATACCTGCCGCACTCTAAGAAGACTTGACGATTTACCACAAACCCTCCAGGAAGGAATGCTTCACAGAATCAACTCTCTTATATATTTAAATCTAAGCATGATAAATACATTACTCTTAAGAAGCCACTGGTCCTCTGATATCATTAGATGTCTCCATGTAACCATATAAAATTCGACGTAATTAAGAGCCTCGCATTGCCAAAATCTAGAAATTGTCTAGTCAACCCATTTAATTATATATAATATATATATAAATCAAGTAGAATTTATAGTCTTTTAAAGAATTTAGAGTTTATAGTCTTTAGACTGGTCCCAGTCATCTCCAAA
Source organism: Trachelipus rathkii (assembly GCA_015478945.1). Lineage (NCBI taxonomy): Eukaryota > Metazoa > Arthropoda > Malacostraca > Isopoda > Trachelipodidae > Trachelipus > Trachelipus rathkii. The sequence continues at coordinate 24,227 of JABUQX010045480.1, read as the reverse complement.
TAAAATTAATTAATATAACAAATACATAGAAGCCGCATCTGTACTCCTACCCTACCTCTCACACACTCTATCAGGTAGCTCAGAATTAAATGAGAATCATAATGCTAAGAAGACCCCGCCATGGGTCCTTGTAGTAGACTGTCCCAGTCAACCACTAAAATTAATAATTAAGAAGCCGGCCGCATTGGACACTCTAGAATGTCCCAGTTCTATAAATATCATAAGAATCTATACATTAAGAAGCTGCATGGCCCTAATTCCTAATTGGCCCAGACAACAGATAAATATAAGTAATTACAAAATATAATTAAGCCACGTTGAATCCTCTAGCATATGTTCCCAGTCAAACTCATAATAAATAAGAAATAATAAATAAGTAAGAAGCCACATGGTCCTTTTTAGACTGTCCGAGTCAACCAATAATAAGAACTAATAATTGAGAAGCCGCATTGGCCCCACTAGAATGTCCCAGTCATACCCATAAAAATTGTAGATTAAAGAATAATTTTTAATTAATAATTAATGGGTAATTATAATAGTATTTATAATTAAAGAGCCTACATGGACCTATCTTATGACTTCTATTCAACCGAACATTAATTACTGAATAAGACAACTATAATAAAAAGTTGCCTTGTCCCATCTAGAATGATCAGTAAATCCATAATAATTATAAATAAGAATTATAATTAGAAGCGCATTGGCCTATCTAGACTGTCCCCGTCAACCCATAATAATTAAATTGAGATAATTATTCTTATTTGATTAATTTGGGTTGACTGAAGCCCATCGGCTTCTGATTTTATTTTAAATTTATTATTATTTCTGTTGGTTGACTGGGACAGTCTAGGTAATCCATTTGCTTCTTAATTATAAATGCTATTCATTCATTATTTACATTAATTATTATTAAAAATTATTCCTTATTCTTAATTTTTATGGGTTGGCTGGGACATTCTTGAGGGGCCAATGCGGCTTCTCAATTATTCGTTTTTTAATTGTTGAACTGGAGACAGTGTAAAGGAAATGCCGGCGTCTAATAGTATTTATTCTTATTTAGTATGAGTTGAACTGGGTGACACTCTATAGAGGGATCAATTGGCTTTTTATTAATCTTCTTCTTAATTTATTATTTTATTGGGTTGATGGGAACGATCTAGAATAGGCCATTGCTGCTGTCTTAATAATTATTCTCTTATATTTATTATGGGTTGACTGGACATTCTAGAGGGGCCATGCGGATTCTTATTATTAATTTTTTATTGGTTCACAGGACATGTAACGACATGCGTCTTCTTAAGTTTATTCTTATTTATATGAAGGATTGACCTGGGACATTCTAGAAGGGGTAATCGGTTTTTTTATTTTATATTTAATTATTATTATTATTGTTGATCTGGACAGTCTAGATAGGTCCATACGGCTTTTCTAAGTATTATTTTATTATTTTTATCTATGGCTAGTACCGAGTAATCTAGAGGGCCATGCGGCTTTTAATTATTAATTTTTATGTGGTTGACTTGGGAGTCTAGATAGGCCCATGCGTTCTTAAGTATTATTTCTTATATATTATGGGTTAACTGGGACATTCTAAAGGGGTTAATCATGCAAGCTTTTAATTATTATTCTTATTATTATGCTTTGACTGGGACAGTTCTGATAGGCCATGCGGCTTCAGATTTATATCTTGATTTATTAATTATAATGGTTAACTGGGACATTTACGAGGGCCAATGCGGCTTTTTAATTATTTTTTAATTCTTAATTATTGTTGGTTGACTGTGCAGTCTACGGTAGCCCTTATGTGATTTTCTTAATTTAAATTACGTTCATGAATTCTTAATTAATTATTAAAATTTTCTTATTTTAATTTTATGGTATCGAATGGGACACTCTAAGATTTGGATTATGCGTTCTTCCTACTATTATTATATATATATCATTATATACTATATATATATATTTATTATATATATATAAATATATATATATTATATATATATATATATAATATTATATATATATATATTATACTATACTATATATATATATATATATATTATCATATATACAGGCTATATTTCGTGACGTCACGAATCTGAAAAATCAAAAAAATCAAAAAAATCAATAAAATCAAAAAAAAATCAAAAATTGATTTTTTTCCTAAAAAATAAAAAAAAATCCCACATGCCTGAGTTTTTGCCCACCATGCAGAGTCTTTCATGCCTCGATAAGGTCCGTTATAGAAAATTGAATTAAGCTAATTGAAGCAGATATGCGATAATATATATATATATATAATTTAATAATTATATATTTATTCTAATATATTAATATATAATATATATATATATATATATATATATAATAATATATACTATATAATATAATATATATAATATATAATTATACAATATATATATTCTATATATATTATATATATTTATATATATAATATTTATATTATATATATAATATTATATATATAAATATTTATTATTATATATTTATACTATATATATACTATGATACGAATTATATCTTTATATATATATGATATGTTCTATTTTTGTTTTATGACTCCGTCATTTTTGATTTTTTTATTTATTTTATTTTTTATTAATATATTGCTACTTAAATGATACTAAAAATGAAGATTTCAGTTGGTAACGGACTGATTCAGAAGTTCGAAATATTTACAAATATTTTTAAAAAAACATTTATGTTAATTATTTTTTCAAAAATGAAATATTATCGAAGAAGTACGATCTTACAGAAAAACCAATTAATATTTGGAATCAGCGTATAATAGTATTGACAAATAGTAATATATCTATTATATATATATTATATTATATTATATTTATATTTATATATTATTATATAATATATAGTATATATATATAATAATTCATCATATATATTTATTATATATATATTATATATATTATATATATATATATTATATATATATTATAAATTACTATATATATTATATATATATATATATATTTTTATAATATATATATATATATATATTATATTATAGTATATATATATATTGGGGGTTTCGAGCCGACGCGGGGAGAGAGGGGGACGTTTTGCCATACCCGTAGGGGAGGGGCGGAGGCACCCGCAACACCAAATACCAAAGATCGGGGCGTTCCGGAAGACCCTCCCCCGGGGGGGTAATAGTCTAACCTGTCGTCCCCGGAATGCGGGAGACCGATTCCTGCCATAATTTGCGGTTACCCTTGGGTAGTTCCTTTAGTTGAAAAACATCCAAAAAACAAAAACAAAATATTACTAAAAAATTACTTTTTTAAAAAATTTTTAAAATTTTCGAAACTTTTGAGCATGTCTTTACACTTAACATTCATTGTTAGTATATTATATAAAGCCAAATATATCTTAAAAAAAAAAAAAAAAACTAAAAAAAAACTAACGAAGTCTAAGGGAAAAAGTAAAAATAAATTTTTGAATCCTGTCGTTACACTGAAATTGTTGTTAGGCATTATAATACTAAAAATATAATTAAAAAACAACAACAAAATTTACTAGAAAGTCCGTAAAACAGAAAGGTCATTATATTAATATTATATATATATATATTTTTATATATATACTATATATATATATATATATAATATAATATATTACTATTAATATATTATATATGTTTACATTATGATATGTAGAATAAAGCACTGCATAATATCTTATAAAAATATTTATATAAAAAAAATATATAATATAGTTAAAAGTTTGTTACGGTATTCAGTTCTTTTAAAGTACTTACGCATCAAGAGATAGGCTAATATAGTAAATTCAGTTCTGTAAGCTTTCAATATTATAAACCTCTTCCTTTGCAGACTTCTCTTTTTATGGTCTCTGTTAACCTCATCAGATATAAAAGATTCGTTTATCATGAACAGTTCGATAAATTATGCCAGTTGATAGTATAGTGCTAAATAGCTTTTCTAAAAGGTAATTTAAAGTTCTTAATGAGAGTACTAATAGTAAGGCAACGTTTTCTCCTTTAACGATAAATGATAATTCTTTGTTACTTCTATTTAATCGAAATGAAAATTTTTCATTTTTTTAAGACCAGCGAACCATATAACATTTTCCAAAGAAATTGTGCACTTTGATAAACGAGATTTAAGACCTCCTCCTAGTGATGGGAATGTGGGTTTGCTTAAGGAGAGTTTAAGTTCTGCGCAAGGGGCCCATGCTAGAAGCGGATGCAACTGTTATATTTCCATGAACACTTGACATAAATAAAAAAAAAAAAAGCTAGAGAATCTTAATATTCGTTATCTAATACCTTATTCACTCATTAAATTGAATATAAATTTCATTCCCCTAATATGTTATAAAAGCTCGAACATTTGGCGCTGGAAAATAATGGTTCTCTTAACATATATGGAGAACAGAACCATTTTCTTTAAGAAGAAAAGTTCGGCGTGACCTTATTATCTTAGAAAAGGGAGTGTCAAGAGCAATTATAGTTGCAAAATGCAATGTGTCGTCTATACAAATAGCGGGCATTCTGAGGATTCTTTGTAAAATGAATAATAATAAAATATTAATAATAAAATATAATAATTAATGAATAATATAATAATCAATAATAATATAATATAATAATAACTATCAATAATAATAATAATAACACAAATCTCGTAAATCCATTAGTTAAAACTAAAAAGAAGGGTTTTACAGATTTTCCCAATTTAAATTATACAATCTAATATATTTTACATGGAAGGTTCTCCCGGGGTTACACCGTCTTATGCAATGTTTCGATTTGAACAGAATACGATTATAACTATATATAATTATATATATTACTATATATATAATAATTTATTATTAATATATATATTATATATATATATATAATATTATATATATATATATATATATAATATATATAATAAATATACCGTAATATTATAATAATACTATATATATATATATTATATATATATATATTATATAATATATATATATTATATAATATATGTATATATATAATATATCTTATATATATATATATATATATACTATATATTATATATATTATATATATTTATATAAATATATAATAATATCTATATATATATAATATATATATCCTATATTATATATATATATATATATATATATATATACTATATAATATAATATATCATAAATATATTATATATATATATATATTATATATATATATATATTATATATATATATATTTTATATATATATATATAATATATATATAAATATATATATATATATATAATATATATATATATATATATATCATATATATATATATATATATATTTATATATAATATATAATATATATATATATATATATAATATACTATTTATACTAATAACATTTTAATAATACCTTCCGAAAAATTATAATACATACTACAACATAATGAATAATATAATAATAATCAATATAATTAATAATAGATAATAATATAATAATAATTAAAATAATAATAATAATAATAATAATATAATAATCCTAATATAATAATTAATACATATAATAATAATAATAATAATAATAATAATAATGAATCAATAATAAATCATATTAATATAGAAACAAAATAAATTAGGATTTGTCTTTGAACAAAAATTTGCAAGATTTTTTCAATATTCCTAAAAACTTCCTTTTCAGTTAATTTTCTTCAGGACAATTTTTGAATAAAACAAAATTATTGCTTCTGAAACAAGTCCGAGCTTTCGTCCACACACGTTGGACCATTTTCAAGGATGTGCCTTTTTTTAAGAGAGCTAAAAGCGAAAATTAAAATGACCAATTTGCAATATAATAAGTAGAAATTAAAATTGAATATACGAAAAAGAATGTAGTTTATATAATTTAGATTTGTTTTTTCTTTACTTTCTTCTAAGCAAAAATGTTATGGTAATATGGCACTTTCGTTATATCTTTATATTAAGTGTCCGCTATGTGTTTTTTTATAAGAAGGGACTCCGCGCGTCTATAAAATCAGAAAATTCCAAACTCCCTTTTAAATAATTTATTTACTTAAAATTTTAAGTAATTTCTATTTCATTCGTTGTAGGCGATTTTTCATGTTCTACCTCATATAGTGTTGTGTCTTAAAAGAGTGAGTAGACGAAAGCTCGGATCGTTTCAGAAGGCATTAGTTTTGTTTTTATTTCAAAAATTGTCTGAAGAAAAATTAACGAAATGTAGGAAGGTTTTTAATAATTTTAAGAAATCTTGCAAAAATTTTAATATTTTAATTATATATATATATTATATATAGTTAATATTATATATATATTTATTCTTTATATTATATACAGAAAAAAGATCATATAAATAATATATATATATATTATATATATATATATATATTTATATATATGTGGTGTGTGTGTGTGGTGGTGGCCTAGACAGGGGGAGTCAAGGGTTTAAAACCCCGCCTGAAAGTAATTTAAGACGAATCAAAATTTTTTAATGGCTTTATATTAAGTCTCTAAATTATAATCTTTAATAATAGTAAAAGTAATAGTTAATCAAAACAAATTAAGAGTATACCTTAATTGAAATGATGAAACATATTTTTAGTTCGTGAAAAATGTTGAAAACATTAAAAGAAAATCTCTAGCGGAGGTAATACTATACGAACGCTGAAATAAATAGTGACTTTCCGATTAGGCAACGATTT
>JABUQX010045480.1:10000-12500 GCA_015478945.1 Trachelipus rathkii | reverse complement strand
TTATTATTATTATTATTAAGAAGAAGAAAAAAGAAGTAAGAAGAAGAAGAAGACGAAGAAAAGAAGAGAAGAAGAAGAAGAAGAAGAAGAAGAAGAAGAAGAAGAAGAAGAAGAAGAAGAAGAAGAAGAAGAAGAAGAAGAAGAAGAAGAAGAAGAAGAAGAAGAAGAAGAAATCAAAACGTTTCTCGAGGGCATTCACTTCAAGGTTGAATTACGCAATCTTTTGTTATTCATTTTGAACAGTCTATAGAGGTTTATTATTATTTATGATTATATATAATATTATTATTATTATTATTATTATTATTATTATTATTATTATTATTATTATTATTATTATTATTATTATTATTATTATTATTATTATTATTATTATTTTTATTATTATTATTATTATTTTGTTATTATTATTATATTATTATTATTATTATTATTATTATTATTATTATTATTATGTAATTGTAGTAGTAGTGGTAGTAGTAGTTAGGGTTATCATATCGGGTTATCGTAACGTATCGTATGGGGAGGTAACCTCGTCGTAGACGAGGTTACGTCCCCATGGGTCCCCCGAAGGGACCCCCCCCATTAAAAAATCGAAGTGTTCGTAATTGGTTGAAATTTGGTGAGAGGTTCAGAGTTGAGTTTCTAGAAAGACTTGGTATGTGAATCTGTGGAGTTGGTTCCGGACCGGTGCTGGAGCCACTGCGGTGCCGAGTTAATAAAAATTCGTATAACACCAATGTTGGTGTCCTTATAAAGGGTTATCGAGGTCGTAGAGTTCGGAATATTGATGATATAAGTCCATGTAGGCGTGTTCATAGGAACCCCCCTTTAGGGGGGTCCCGACTGCAAAACAAAAAAGAGGACAGAGTGCAAAAACAGAGGGTCGAAGGAGGAATGAAGAAGGAATGAAAGATGAATTAAGGAAGGGAAAAGAATGGAAGAAGGAGTCTGACTCCAGAATGAAGTAGGAGTTGACAGCTCCACCAGTGCGGCTCCGTGCGGTTTCCGAGTTATTAAATATTTAGATCTGTAATGATACAATACTGTTGTCTTATAATTGTTATAGGGTCTGTAGATTGCGAAAATAATGGCTTTCAGAACCATCAAGAAAAAAAAAATTAAAAAATAAATAAATAATAAATAAAATAAATAAATAAAAATTCTTATCTTTTTATGTTTATAGATTACAAATTTACAGTTTTACATACCCTAAGAGTAAATCACTAAATCAAACCATTATCCAACCTCCCTCCTGACCATCTGTTGATCTTATTGATCTATTGATTAAGGTCAAATTTTACTAAAATTGTAACATGTTTACATACCCTAAAGCAGTAAATCTGTAAATCAACCCACTATCCAACCTCCCTCCTGACGATCTATGAATCTATTGATCTATTGATTAAGCGTCAAATTTTTTACTAAAATTGTAACGTTTTTACATACCCTAAAGCAAGTAAATCACTAAATTAAACCACTATCCAACCTCCCCCTGACCATCTATGGATCTATTGATCTATTGATTAAGGTCAATTTTTTACTAAAATTTGTAACGTTTTACATACCCTAAGCAGTTAAAATCACTAAATCAAAGCCACCCAACCACCCTTACCTGTCCAGTTGTGATTCTATTGATCTAATTGATTAAGGTCAAATTTTTTACTAAAAATTGTAACGTTTTTACATTACCCTAAAGCAGTAAATCATAAATCAAACCACTATCCAACCTCCCTCCTGACCATCTGTGATCTATTGATCTATTGATTAAGGTCAAATTTTTACTAAAATTGTAACGTTTTACATACCCTAAAGCAGTAAATCACTAAATCAAACCACCATCCAGCCAGCATCCGGCTACCCTCCTGTCCTCCTTGATCTATTGATCTATTGATCTATGATTCAAGTCACATTCGAGTGTCATTTTGGATAAACATAACATAAAATCAAGTTAATCAAGTTCTTTATACAAAGATCAAACAATATATGCTGACGTAACAAAGTTTTCACATTAATAAAGCTAACATGGCGTAACATGAACTAAGAAAATAATGTACAAAGACAAACCTATCACACCTTAAACACGAATAAACTGTTAACATTAACAAAGTTCCACACTTAACACCAGTAAAGTAACTAACATGGTATGCAAAACGTAACTTATTCACACTTTGTCAAACATATCTCTAACATAACGATGTTAATTTACACTACATGGTAATATTTTAACTAAAATTTATCAACAAACAATGGTTAATTATCATACTGATCAACAAATATATGCTAACATAACAATGTTTTCACATTAATAAAGCTAACATAGCATCATATGAACTAGAAAAATAATGTACAACGACAAACTAACACAACTTACACACAAATAAACTGTTAACATTAACAAAGCTTCATACTTAACAACAGTAAAGTAACTAACTTTACATGCAAAACGTAACCTATTTTTACTTTTTCAAGCATATCTCTAACAATAACGTTAATCTTA
>JABUQX010045480.1:0-5000 GCA_015478945.1 Trachelipus rathkii | reverse complement strand
CTTCGTCAAAGTGTCACTCGTTTCGAGTATAACATCATTTGACCTATGAATAAACGTAGGCATTATCAAAAGTCTAGGGGCAAACCTAACATTACTCAACAAAAACTTAACCTAGGCTCACGTTTCTAACACATCATCGTCACAGTAATATCTTACAAAAAAACTCATCATTTCTCTAACAATTCAGGTTAATTTCCCATTGTCATAGTAATATTTTTAACATACATTAACTTAACTTACGAATAAAAGTTTTCATTAACAAGAGTATCTAAGCAAACACATTACATTCCGAAGAGAAAACCCAGGGGATGCGCCCCTTGAAGGGTGTGAATCCTGCGAGGGGGATCACCCCGAAGGGGTGTAAGCGGCTTTACACCCCTTCGGGGTGATCCCCCCTCGCAGGATTCACACCCTTTCAAAAGGGCGCATCCCCCTGGCGTTTTCTTCTCGTGAATGTAATGTGTTGCTTTAGATACTCTTGGTTAATGAAAACTGTTTATTCGTAAGTTAGGTATGTTATGTTAAATATTACTATGACAATGTGGAAATAACATTGATTTGTTAGAGAAATGATGATTTTTATAAGATATTCCTGTTGTTAACTGACGAGTGATGGGTTAGAAACGTGAGCCTAGGTTAAGTTTTTGTTGAGTAATGTTAGGTTTGCCCTAGACTTTTGCTAATGTCTACGTTTATTCATAGGTCAAATGTTGTTATACTCGAAACGAGTGACACTTTGACGAAGATAGTGTCAATTCATAGTTCAAGATGGTGGCATCTTTTGATAGATTGGTCACTTTGTTAAGGATTTTGTTAGATAATACGGCTTTACCTGTTGCTAATATGGTCGAAAAGAGGGAACATATCGAGTATTGTATGACCTGTTAGCTACTTTACCTTGATCAGTAGGGAATTTTTCAGGATGTTAGCTGATTATTCATACGCTAGGTATGTTAGGTTTGCATTTGTACTTTATTCCTAGTCGCTGTTATGATTTGTTAGCTTTATTGATGCTAAAACTTTGTTGATTAAGCATATATTCATATATATAAGCAGTATATAACATATATTGTTGTGTTATGTTTGTCTAAAATGATACTTTGAAATATGACTGAATCATTAGTTCATAGATCACGGCGGGTTCACGGATGGACAGGAAGGTGGTTGGATGGTTCGATTTACTGATTACTGCTTTAAAATCAGTAAATTATTACGCTTTACTGTGATATTTTATTCAAAGAACATTTTTATGTTATGTTAGGGAAAAAATTTTGTTATTTTTTTGTTATGTTTTGGTTAAAACTTGTTATGTTGCGATTATTCGTTGGGGATTATGATATTTAGCCGAGGTTATGATGAATTTTTTTGTTAAATGTTACGAAGTTGATGTAAAACATTTGTTACGTCAGCATTATATTCTTTGCAGTATGATGATTAGACAGGTTTATGCTAAATTTTTGAATATTACCGTGTTAATGTAAAATTAACATTATTATGTTAGAGATATGCATGAAAAAGTATGAATAGGTTTCGTTTTGTACGAAGTGTATGTACTTACTGTTGTTAAAGCGGAAGTTTGTTAATGTTAGTGGTTTATGTTTCGTACGTATGGTGTTGTTAGGTTTGTCGTTGTAAATTATATTCTTAGTTCAGGTTATGTTATGTTGGGTTTATAATGTAAAAACGTTGTTACGTTAGCTTATTACTCGATGGTTAGTATATTTAAAGAACTATTTTTGTGTTATGGTTGGAATAAAAACTTTAGCTATGTTTACAGTTATTCGTTGGTCTGTATGATAATTAAACAAGGTTATGATAAATTCTTGTTAAATATTACTTTATCACTGTAAAAATAACGTTAATATGCTAGAGATATGTTTGTGGAAAAAGCATGATAGGTTACGTTTTTGTATATGTTAGTTATTACTTTACAGGTGTTAAGTGTGGATCTTTGTTTAATGCTAACAGTTTATTTCATGTGCTTAAGTTGTGTTAGATTCGTCGTTGTACATTATTTTCTTAGCCCATATGAATGCTATGCTAGCTTTATTAATATGAAAAACATTGTTATTTTAGCATATATTCGTGATTGAGTTAGTATTTAAAGAACTCATTTTGTGCTATGTTTATCCGAAATGATACTCTAAATGCTACGTAAAATCAGTTGTTGCATGATAAAATAACAAAAGATATGTAGAGATATGCCTTGAAAAAGCTGTGAATAGTACGCTTTGTGCTGTGCCTAGGTACTTTACTGCTGTTAAGTATGGAACTTTGTTAATGTTAGTTGTTTATTCTTGCATAAGGTGTATTAGGTTTTTGTCATGTGTACATTATATCTTAGTTCTGCGTGATGCTATGTTAGCTTTCATAATGTGAAAAACAATGTTACGTTAGCATATATTTCTCTTGGTTAGTATCTAAAGAACTTATCTTTGTACTATGTTATTGTTGTTGTTGTTGTTGTTGGAACGAGAATATATACCCTTTTGAACTGATATGTTCATTCGTACGTTGTATTCTTGTTTACTTTCTTCTGATTGGTTGAAAGAAAGAATCTCATTACATTTAAGGGCTGTTTATACACTATTTTCTTCAGTAGGATAGTTTTTCGCAGTGTTGATACGATGACATCTCACCGCATCTCTACGCTTGTTGTTGATATTTTCACGAGGAGTTTCGTTATTCCCAACGAAGTGTCATTTATATTAAATCGTAAACCGAATGGCGACTGCTACATTGCTTGTATTCCTGCCAGAGGGTCAAATATAATAAGTATTGCATCACTTTATGCAAATAGTTAAAGCATAAAATCATTTTTCATGTTTAGAGTTGGTATTTTCTGAAAGGAGGCGGAGTCTAAAAAGAGATAAGCCTAAAAACTTTACTTTATTCGTCTTTACTCGTTAGGTATTATGAGGGTTAGGTATGGTTATGACACATTTTTTTGATAAATGTTACTGTGTCAATGTAAGATTAACGTTAATATGTTAGAGATATGCTTGAAAAAAGTATAAATAGGTTACGTTTTGTATGTAAAGTTAGTTACTTTATCGGTGTTAAGTCTGGAAACTTTGTTTAATGTTAACAGTTTATTTGTGTGTTAAATTGTGTTAGGTTTGTCGTGGTGGACATTATATTCCAATAGTTCATATGAGCTAGTGTGTTAGCTTTATTTAATGTGAAACATTGTTATGTTGAGCAGTAGTATTTGATCAGTATGATAATAATAACCATGTGTATGTGATAAATATTAGAATAAAATGATTACCATGTTAGTGTACAATACATCGTTTGTTAGAGATATGTTTGACAAGAGTGTGAATCCTAAAGTTACGTTTGGCTTACCCACTGTTAGTTACTATGAGTTAATGTGTGGAGAACTTTGTTAATGTTAACAGTTGTATATCGTGGTTTAAGGTGTCGAGATAGGGTTTGTCTTTGCTACATTATTTTCATAGCTCATGTTACGCCATGTTAGCTTTATTAATGTTGAAAACGTTGTTACGTCAGCATATATTGTGTGATCTTGTATATAAAGAACATTAACTTGATTTTATGTTTGATTTATTCCAAAAATGACCACTCGAAATGGTGATTGAATCATATCAGATCAAAGATCGAAATAGATCAAGGATGGACAGGAAGGTGACAGGAAGGTAGATGGATGGTGTTTGATTTAGTGATAGCTGCTTTAGGTATGCATTAAACGTGTACAATATTTAGTAAAATTTGACCTTAATCAATTAGATCAATGAGATCACAGATGGTCACGAGGGAGGGATTGAATAGTGGTATTGATTAGTGATTACTGGATGATAAGGGTATGTTAAAACGTTAGCAATTTATTGTAAAAATTTGACTTAATCAATGTAGATCAATAGATCACAACCTGGACAGGAGGGAATGGTGGAGATGGCTTGATTTAGTGAATTTACTGCTTTAGCAGCGTATGTAAAACGATTACAATTTTTAGAAAAATTGACCTTTAATCAATAGATCAATAGATCACAGAGGTCGGAGGGAGGTCTGGATATGTGGTTTGATTAGTGATTTACTGCTTGTTAGGGTTAATGTAAGAACGTTATCCAATTTAGTAAAATTTGACTTAATCAATTAGATCAATAGATCACGAATGGTCAGGCAGGAGAGGTTGGATAGTTGGTTTGATTTAGTGATTTACCGCTTTAGGGTATGTAAAACGTTACAATTTTAGTAAAATTGACCTAAATCATAGATCAATAGTCACAGATGTCAGGAGGGCAGGGATTGGATAGGTGACTGTTTGATAGTGATTTACTGCTTTTAGAGGATGTAAAAACGTAAATGTAGATTATAAACATAATAAAAGAAATAGAAATTTATTTATTATTTATTAATTATTTGTTTTTTTTTTTTTTTTTTTTTTCTGCACTGGTCTTGAAACAGATTATTCGAAATCTACAGACCATCACATATATAAGACACCGAGTAGTTATTCATTTACACAAATATTTAAGAACTCGCACCGCACCTGGGAGCCGACCGGTCAGCTGTCAACTCCTAACTCCTCTGAGTCAGACTCCTTTTCTTCTTTCCCTCCTTATTCATCTTTCATCCTTCTTCATTCTTCCTTCCTCCTTCTGTTTTGCACTCTGTGCTCTTTTTTTTCAGTCGGGACCCCCCCTAAGGGGCCGGTCCTAGAACCTACTACCGGGACTTATAATCCATCCGATATTCGAACTCTACACCCGAAACCCCCTTTGAGGTCACTGCAACATTGTTGTTATACGAGCTGTTATAACTCGGCACCGCGGTGCTCCAGCACCGGTGCCGTGAGCCCAACTCCACAGAATTCACATACCAGGTGCTTTCTAGAAATTCAACTCTGAATCCTCTCACCAAATTCAGTCAATTACGAACACTCGATTTTTTAATGGGGCGTTGGGGTCCCCGCTTCGACCACGGGAACGTAATTTCGTATACAAAGAGCTTACTCCCATCTAACATCATCCTCTCTG
>JABUQX010045479.1:7500-18100 GCA_015478945.1 Trachelipus rathkii | reverse complement strand
AATATTCTGAAGTGAAAGAAGCAAATTCCGTGAAAGAAACTAACCAGCACAAAATTTGTAAAGTCAAAGGGAACTTTCATTAATAATCCTAACACGAAAATTGGGGTAATTAATTGAAAAAGTCAGAATCTGAAGAACATCAATACAAAAAAAATTTAGATCCCCATGACGCATGAAGTGATGCTGGCCAAATCTTTAATTAAAACATTTTAATTCTCTACAAACTAAAAAGAACAATCTTTACTTTCATGCTAGAACTTCATATGGTACGTAATATAATAAGGCGTAATTATTTACAATAACTGCCTCTAAACAGATTTTTTAAAATACACAGCAATAGACATTGAAAAAAATTCGTAAGGGAAAAAAAAAAAAATATTCTGTCGGTTCTCTCTTAGAAAAAAGTTACCAAACTCTCAAAAGTTGTAAAAACCTATAGGATGGTTATCTAAAAAAAAAACAAAATTTATTTTTTTTGAAAAAAAATCAAGTAGCAACTCTAAAAAAAATAATAATGAAGAATAGTGAAACGAAAATCGCCAGTCTCTTAGGACAAAAAATTACAGCTCCAAAGTTTAAAATTTTCCCATCAACCCTCTCACATTAAAAATATAGGGCTTCATGTGTAAATGACCTACTTCAGGTTATGATAAGATTTGTTATTTTACCATAGATTTCCTGTGTATACCTAACCAAACCTTATCATAACCATTACTTCTATAATTAATATTTAACCTGAATTCGATCCCATATGAAAATTCTATTTTTTTTAAACAACATTTGAGATGCTAAAAAACTTTTTTTTTTTTTTCCTAAAGAGACGACCACGTTTGATTTTTCTATTCTTCGTATAATAGGACGAAGAATCGATTGTTTTTCCGATAACGATAATGTTATTGATATCTGTGTTACCCATAACATAAAATAGTGTTCCAACACGTAAGAGGGCATGGCATTTTGCAAAATTTACATTAAATAATTTTTCAAAAAGAATATATCTGTTCTATATATTACGTATTATTAACCTTAAATAGTTATTTAAAATAAAATTATGAAAATTAAATAAAATTCAAACATTTGAATATATTAAATATAATCATATATATATAATTATATATATATATATTAGTTAAATATACTAACATATAATAATAATATAAATATATATATATATAATACTATATGAATATATAATAATATATATATATACACAGCCCATTATGCCTACATATAATTATAATAATTATATAAAAATTATAATTAATATATATATATATATATATTATTATAATATATAATAATATATAATAATATATATATACTAATATATACTAGATGGTCAGATTTTTAATCTCACATAAACGCACTAGGGAACCGCACTCCTACAGTAAAACAAATTAACTTTTCCTATATATAGATAACTATCAACGTTTTAACTCTTGTATTTTTTTTTTTTTTTTTTTTTTTTTTTTTTCTTTTTTTTTTTTTTTTTTTTGCGCTGATTCATCGAAAATATTTTAAAAAATTCCCCCATCTTAGGCTCGAGCCGACGGGACGAGGATGGACGTTCATACCCCGGGATATGTCGGAGGAACCCCCGCGAACACCCAAAGACCAAAGACGGGGTTCCAGTCAGACCATCCCCGGGGGATTAGTCCCCCGTCGTCCACCGGGAGCCAGACACCCACTCCTGCCATCTTTGCGGTTACCCTATGGTATTCCTTAGTTAATAGTAATTACCAAAGTTTTGATGCCAAAAAGTAAATAATATTCTTTTTTTTAACTAAAGAATACCATATGGGTAAACCGCAAAGATTGAAGGAGTCGGATTCTCTCGCCTCCCGGTGGGACGACGGGGGACAATCCCCCCTCCGGTGTATGGTCTCCGAACCACCCTCTTTAGGTTTTGGGTGTCCGGGTTCTCCGACCATCCCCCGGGGTATGAAAAGCCCCCCGTTTCAGGAAGCTCGGAATCAAGTTTCAGAAAGATCAAGAAGTTTAAAATATTTTAAGATATAAAGCCAAAAAAAAAAAAAAAAAAAAAAAAAAAAAAAAAAAAAAGTAAAATCCGCATCCTTAGAATTTCGGTGATTCCCAAATTATATAATTTTTTACGTAGACCTGCTTTCTCTAGTTACATACGTAGCATTAAAAAAATCTGACCAATATAATATATATAAATATATAATTAATATATATATATTTAAATACTATAATATAATATATAAATTAATATATATATATATATATACTTATTGTGGAACAAATTTATAAATATTTACTTCAAATAAACTAATACAATTTAATAAAAGAGTTTTTCAAAGAGTCTTAAAAGTAAACCCCTTCAAAAAAAATAATTCTTAAAAGAACTCAAAACACTATTTTTACATACCTAAAATAAAAATCATTACCAACCATTCCAATACTAAATAATTTTGAGGACCATGGTTTACTGAATTGGATTATTATAAATCTATTAGTTTTCTAAATATCGATATCTGAACACAATTCTTAAAAGCTATACCATAATTTTTTTTATTTTCATTACTATTTTTGAGCCTATCTGTGATTTTATAAAAATTGTTAAGCAGTATGTAAATACATTACCGAAATTAATCCAAATATAAAAATTATTATATACATATGGAATTAATGTTCTAACGTGCAATGATTATGAACTATGTATATAAAAACTACCAACTTAATTTAGGTTTAAAAAATTCAATATTATATCAAAATTTTTGCTTTTTTACAAAAATTTATCAAACGTTATATTTAAATTTATTCATTTTTTTTTTTCATAAGAACAAAAAAAATAATGCTAATGTTTGAATAGATATTTCATATTTTTTTTTTTTTTTTTTTTTTGTGGCGATAACATTTATCAATCAGGGTTATGATTCTTTTTGATTTTCTAGACATAAAATCATTTTTATTTTTTACCATCGTAGTGAACAGGTTAATTTGAATAAACTTTTTTTATGTTTGATATAGTATTTTTTAACGATTTATTCATTCTATATAAATCAAAATGGAAAATCAAAAATGTGTACACTAAAATAAAAAAAAATTGCTTATACTTAATTTTACGTCGTTAACTATAAGCATCATAAAATAGGCTTAGTGCTGCATGCTGCACTGGACCTATCGATACCCATTCAATTGAGATAAATAGACCAAGCCAGCATCTTGTCAAAATCCAACACACCCTAAAGCTCAAATCAATAATTATCAATGTATATCGCCACTTAGACTTATACAAAAGAAATCTCTAAGTAGCGTAATGCTAACAATCAAGATTTAATAAGTACCGTCATTTACTTATCAATTTTCCCTAAGACAAAAAAGAAAAAAAAAACATTTGACTTTAAAATGCAATGTAAAATTAAAGTCCGACGTATTTAAAACATACAAAAAATATATATTAAAAACTTCAGAATTATATAGTATATATAGTTTTATTATAATTTTTATTATCTTTCATTAAATTCAAATTTGATCACTTAAATAGCCTATATAATAAAAATTAAAAAAAAATATAGAAAAATAAAAAAGAAAATCATGATTTTTTTTATAAAAAAATAAATCAACAAAAAAATAAATTATTTTTTCATTTTATTTTTTTTCTTGCCATCCCTGTTATCAATATTTTTTGGGAGCTTTTTGTGTCGATATCAGAAGTTATATATAATTCTTTATTTCAATTTTTACGATTAAATTTAATATACCAAATATAGTTAATTTTAAATTTTTTTTTGATTTCAAACCTTTAAAAAAATTAAACATTAAATAATCCCCCCCCCAAAAAAAAAAAAAAAAAAAAATAATGTCCCTATGAATTATAATTAATCATATTAAATTTATTCAGATAGAAATTACAATATGTATATATATTATATATAATAATATATTATATAATATATATAATATATAATTATATATATAATAATCGTAAGTTAATACATGCGAAAAAAAATTTTATTTTTCTGAAATCAACATTTTTAAAAAAAAATTTTAAAGCATTTTTTAAAAATTTTATAAATCAACATTTTTTATTTTTCTTAAATATTAAACTGCATATAACCAAAGAAGCATTGTTAAACAAGAGTTCAAATTTGTACATTTATTTGTAGAATCAATTTTTTCACTTTATTTATATACAATCTTAAATTTTCAGTGAAGCAATTCCTAAGTATCTATATAATAATATATATATTATATAATATATATATATATATAAGTATAAAATTAATATATTAATAACCTAACTCGATTACCGTTACACTTAGCACGCCACCCCAGCTAAACACATACATACGGAATTTACTCAACCTACTAAAATATATATATATAATTAATAAATAATTATTTTATATATATATTATTAATATATGATATATATATATCATATAATACTATATAATATATATATAATATACTCTATTAAAAAACCTACTGTTAGAACGCTCATTAATTACCTGGCAATCAAAAATTTCTTCATTTGTGCTTGCATTCAGGCAATTAGTATTGCTTTACCAATCTCAAAATACCTCAATTATAAACCTATTTGACACATTGTGTCAAAAATCCACAATGTAAGAATCCCAATTCCATGGCCCCCACATGACTTAGATTTCACATAGCATATAAGGATTTGAGCATAAAAATCTTAACCTTCCCTTCATAATCATTATATATCCAAATAAACCAGAAAAACAACTTGGCAGTAGGGCAGCACACTACGTCTACAATGAGTACACCCACAATAGTATGTCAACTTGAAGATCTGCTATTAACAACCCAAAGAGCATTTAAAACTTAAGAGAGCAGCCTAGTTGAGGAAATAAAACAAAAGGCTCGTTTTTTCATGAAACACAGCCTGGAAAAAAAAAGAAGTAAAATTGTTTTTCGTTTTATTCAAATGACGACCTTTACATGTTTGAACATATATAAATGTTACAAAATGCTCTATGACTTTTTTTTCCAATTCTACAAGGTGGAGCCCCTGATTTGTTTCAAAATTTTATGGGTTTTCCATATTTTTATTTATATTCTGAATTTATAATTCATAATACTTTTGTTATTGTGTTCATTAAGTTTTCTTACTCTTTTTCAGCTTCAGTAACATTTTATCATAATTATTAATTCGAATTTAAATTTGATTTGCAAAAAAGTAGTGTGACTTTACTTTTTAAGGAAATAACGAGTAGCAAGGCTCGCTATAACTTTTGTTGTGTAAACGTTGCAAAATTAGTATTTATTGCTCATATTAAAACTAGGAAATTCTGAAAATTTGGCACCTAGAGAGATGATTATGTAAGCAGCTTAAGTTAGGTCCTCATGTACTGCCCTGCTCCTTCACATTCATTCTCACCGAATACTCATACGACGAGATATCAACCTTATCAGTCATATCAAAATTAAATGTGGCGATCACGCTATTTAACGCCAGTATAAATGAGTTGCATTATCACAGCACAGAGTCTATACCCATTAGTTACTGGTCGTATTGGACATATTAGTGATCAAATTTATATTCCAAAGCCAAATATTTAATTTAATCATTCACTCATCCTCCTTCATACATTTTGTTATAATTTATTTCAATATTTTTATTATTCATTTGCATCCCTTAAGTCACTTTTGAGTTTTGTCTTTCAGACTCATTCATTTCAAAGATAATATCATTATATTTAAAAGTAAATCTATAAATATTACATATAACAAATGTAAATATATAGTTAATTATAAAGTAGAAGCCACAAAACAGCAGGCTGCAGGTACACATCCTACTGTAATTTGTAACAAACAATGATAAATATAAGAGAAAGTCGTTGCTATTTATAAAAATCATAATGATATATTGGTTTATTTCAAAATATCCTATACTGAAAATGAAATACTCAAGTGAAATATCATATAGCCTCCTTTATATTTTTAAAAACATTTAATGAAAAAACAAAAAAATGAAAAAAACATGCAAAAAAAACGTACTTTTTCTTGAAAAAACATTTTTTTTCTTGAAAAAAACACGATTTTGAAAAAAAACAGTTTTTTTCCCAACCCTACAGCAGCACACTTAACTTCTCTATGACGATGACACCATCACCACATTATGCCAATTACAGCCACAACGATGAATAAATGCAAGACATTAAAATGACCCTACCTCCTTGAGACTCTTCTTATAGACACAGATCATAAGGAGTATAATATCTTTATTAATATCATTAAAGATTCATAGTTGCTAATATGCTTTAATCATATTTCATACATTTGTTGTATTTTTTATAATTGCCCCACCCCACAGTTAAGGGCATCATCATCAACATCTGAAGAAGAAGGTAAACTGATATTTTCACATTCAATCTCGTATCTCAGCAAATACAGGAATCAGTTCCTCACAGTTTCACTATCATTTCAATGGATATTAGGATGTAGGGCTGTAAGTTTCCCTATTAAAACTTACATTGACAAGCAAATAATCATCCAAATGTTTTGTGTCTCCAAACCATTGCACCCCAATTAGGTCTTAGGCTTCTTTCCTCTAGCACTATTATCTCAAAGTTTCAACAAAACCTTTTGCAACTTTTAAGGGAGCCAAAAATTGGTCGTTGTCTACCAGTTACTTTAATATGCAGTAACCCTCTGACAAAGTATTAATGTTGCTCTTGAATCCTGAACAAATTAGCTCCCACAGATCTAGCAGAAGATGTGTCATTACAGCATCTCCTTCTTCCGGATGTTGTAGCCATTTAATTGGCAACCTGCAATTAAAAATGTTACATTAAAATTGTTACATTTCTAAATGATTATAATGATATAAATTTTAATGTACGAAAATATATTAATAAACACACATGTCAAATACAACACCACTAAAGCAGTCACTGATACTCGCAACAACTTGCAATAATCATGACCAAACTGTAATTAGTAAATCCATTAAAAGAGGGGTTATTGCATAAAATGATTGATAAGTAATCGAGAACAAAATTTCAATCAAACACCCTCGAATTATGAAAACGATGAAAAGTCCATGCCCAAAAAAAAAAATTTTTTTTTTTGCTAACCAGTGTAATAATATTTATTATAAGAAAATCATCAATGCTCCTTTTTATTTAAAAACAATATTTATTTGTAATTTCTAAAATCTAATAAACCATTAAATATGATTATAAAACTAAATGGCAAAGTTGGCATTTTGCCCTTTAGTTTTATAATTATCTTTAATGGTTTATATTTTGTATTTAAAATACATTATTGTAAAATTGGGTTTCTACATGTGTATTGCTTCTAATACAGTGCTTGTCTTCATTTGGTGAGCGTTTCTTTAGTATTTTTTTCTAATTATTCTTAAACTTATGGGTTCAAAGGCCTCTCTCTCTCTCTCTCTGCTCTCTCTCTCCTACTCTGCTCTCTCTCTCTCTCTCTCTCTCTCTCTCTCGTCTTCTCTCTGCTCTGCTCTCTTAGTCTTGAAGCTTTGTGGATTTTGAAGTACCTTTTCAGAGACAGTTTTGTTTATTTTACGAAGAGACTTCTTTTTCTTCAAATGAATTTCCTTTCGAGGTCTTTGTTCTGTATTCAAAGTCTTTATTGTATTCGTTTCTAATCTTTTCTTCCTTTCCAAGGACCCCCCCCCCTCCTTTGCCGAAAGACCTGTCTGCCCCCAAAAACCGGCCTGCCGTCTGCCCCCAAAAACGCCCGCCCTCTGCCTCCCAAAAACGCCCTGCCGTCTGCCCCGAGCAGCCCACCACTTCTCTCTCTCTCTCTCTCTCTCTCTCTCTCTCTCTCTCTCTCTCTCTCTCTCTCTCTCTCTCTCTCTCTCTCTCTCTCTTTTCTGTACTTTCGGTTTTCGAAGATCAGTTCCTTTGAAGCTCGTTCCCATTTCCCGGAAATCTGTTTGCCCCCCCCCTCCAAAAAAAACAGCTATAATCAACAGGCCCCTCTCCCCCCCCTCTCTCTCTCTCTCTCCTCTCTCTCTCTCTCTCTCTCTTCTCTCTCTCTCTCTCTCTCCTCATTTTTGCACTTTCGTTTTCTTTGAAAAATCGATTGTTCCCTTTAGAAATTTGAATTTTTTGTTTCCTTTTAAAGTGTTCAAGCAATTTGTTCTTGGCTTCTTGCTTTAATTCTCTTGATTTTCTTCACTTTAAATTTTTCTTTTTTATGTGTTCAATTCTTTTTGTATTTATATTCTAGATTTTATTCTTTTTAACTTAAATTTTATTTCACATTAAATATTTTAATCATTTTTTGTTTTAGTGTTTCTTTTATCTTCATTTTCTTTATATATATATATATATATATATATATATTATATATATATTATATAATATATATATCATATAATTAATAATATAATAATAATATATAATATATATATATATATATATGTATAAATATAATATATATATATATATATATATATATATAATATATAATATATATTATATATATATATATAAGATATATATATATAAATATATATATATATATATATATATATATATATATATATATATATATAATATATATATAGTATAATTATATAATATGTTATGTCCCAAATGAAGTGTACTGATGCGTATTCTAATTATATATGTATAGAACTTGGCCTGAAATTACAAGGGTTATCTTCTTCGAAGTATGACCCTTGGGAGGTTACACAGCGGTTCCAACGTTTCTTCCACTTTTCACAGCAGTACCGGAAGAAATTTCCTGAAGTGTGTTAGTTCACGTCTTACAGAATTTTATGGTTTTTCATTCGGTCCCAAAAAATGATGACCCCTCAACTTCATTTTCAACTTAGCGGAAGACGCTAAAAATCGCAACGGAGCTAGATCTGAAGGCATGTGATGGAGGATGTGGATTATTTGAATAGTTTTTCTTCAGCCAGAAATCATAATTGAGAGCGCAGTGATGAGATAGCACTAGTCGCGGTGCAGCACCCAAATCGTCTGAAATGTCTGTTTCTGAATTCGCTTGAACTCTTTCGAAGTCGTTCAAACATCTTTGTAAAAGACTGACTTAACTGTTCGTGTCCTGAAGGAACAAAGTTCCTGTGGCAGCAATTCCACGGGGTCGAAAGAAACAATAATCAGTGTTTTCACCTTGAACTTGCTCATACGTGCTTTCTTAGGACGAGGAGAATTTTTTGAGACATTCCTCACTTTGCTGTTTAGTTTTAGGATCGTACTCAAAAACCCATGATTCATCGCCTGTTATAACTTTATCCAAAAATTTGTGCTCCATTTCGAGTCTTTCAAGTAAATCTTGACAAATTTTGACCCTGCTCGCTTTCTGCTCCACAGACGAGTCTTTTGGCACTAGTTTTGCAGAAATTTTTCGCATGTGCAAATGGTTCGTTAAAATTCTGTGAACTGCATTTTTATCCAAACCAGTTTCTTCTACAATTGGTCTTCCACAACGAGGGTCGTCTTCAACATTTTTTCGGCCCTCTTTGAAAGCTTTGATGCCACTTAAAAACCATTAGTTTCGATAGAGTAGCATCCCCATAAGCTTCGCTTAAAGAAGCAAATGTCTCAGTGGCAGACTTGTTACGTTTCACACAGAATTGGACAGTAAATTGGACCTGCATATCATATTTACATATTTACATATTTACATATTTAAATGCATATCAAAAACGTGACGAGGAAAGAAAACACGCTCATACACAAAAAGATTGTAGTGCAAAAAACGTAACGATGTTAGAACACACGCTCATCATAAAAGCAATGTAGTGCAAGGACTGACTTTATAAATCTGGTTAAAACTGGTATGGATACGTAGCCTGGGTAACTTGCTACCCAATCGTATACGTCATGGACGATCTTCATTACTCAGTCGTTCATGGGAAATTCAGTAAACTTACTTTTGGGAAAGAGGAGTATATATATATATATATATATATATATATTAATTTTTTATTATTATTATAATATATAAGAAGCACAATAGATATAGAAATGAAAATATATATATAATATATATATATAGTATAATATATATAATATATATGTTCTCTCTCTCTCTCTCTCTCTCTCTCTCTCTCTCTCCTTCTCTCTCTCTCCTCTCTCTCTCTCTCTCTCTCTCTCTCTCTCTCTCTTATGATCTTACCTTTTACTTCTTGAGTTATCGTCTTGTTCATCTTCAAACTCGAAACTTTCATCATCCCTTTTTTTCCAATTCTTCAAATATTATTTATTTATTTATTTATTTATTTACTTTATTATGTTCATTCCTAGTCTCATTATATACTTTAATTATTTATTATACTTATTTCCTTACTTCATCTCTCTCTCTCTCTCTCTCTCTCTCTCTCTCTCTCTCTCTCTCTCTCACACACACACACACACACACACACACATACACACACATTCAAGACATTGGTTCACGATAAGTAATTGCCTAAATAATGCATATTGAATTTCAGTATAATTCATAAACCTCATCAATTAATATCTGTAAGTGGGTTTGAACCCTTACCCTTGAGATGGTAAACCAAAAGTGTTACTTCTTGACCTTTTTACCTTTTTTAGCTCATCATGGTCAAGAGGTAACACTCCTGGTTTACTATCTCAAGGGTAAGGGTTCAAAC
>JABUQX010045478.1:0-40755 GCA_015478945.1 Trachelipus rathkii | reverse complement strand
ACTAACATATCTCACATACGAATAAGCAGCTAACATAGCCGTAGCTAACAGTTTAAGAACAGTAAAAGGATACAATCCCTTTAGTGGTGTGGAAGGAGTGGGTGATTTGCTTACTGATTTACTGCTTTAAGTATGTAATGTTAATAAAAATATATGAGTTATAGCAGTAAAACATATAAGTTAAAGCAGTAAAACATGATTAACTGTGTGATATGCGTTACTTAAGTCACAGAACCCTTGTTGCTAATGTAACACCTATAGTTTACTGATTACTCTTTAAGGTATGTAAATTAAAAATATGTGAAGGATAAGAGGTCAGTTGCTCCAAGGTAAGCTAGTAAAACTGGTTAAGCAAGTTTAAAGCATAAAACAAAAGCATACTAAATCCTTTCTTTTATAGTAGATAGAAATTAAAATATTCATACATAATGCTTAATGTATTGTAATGTTTAATGTATTCACTTAATAAAGTATTACACTTTTATTATATAATATGTATATAACTGCATTTACATTTTACAAGATTACATACAATTTATAAAAATTATAAATTAAAGATTAAGAAATATTGAGATGACTCCATTGCAGTCCACATCAAACAGAAATGTTTAATAAAATGTGAAATAGAAATAAAAAATTGAATACTTCGTTTTATTGATATTATATAATATATATATATATTATAAGAATATAAATGTTAATATAATATATTACAGAATATAAACTTATATACATTATATATAATAATATATATTTTATTATATTATATATATTAATAATATATATATCATAATTTCATCGCCGGAATATTTCGCCTCGGCGCCCCGCGGCCGGTACGCAAAATGCCGCTACGGGCGCACCGCGGCGTGCGGAGACGCGCGACGACGGGCGGGGCGCACCTGCGGGTGCTGCGTTGACTGTCTTTAGGCGCGAGCGGCATTGCTGCGCCTTGCTTCAAGTTATGACCTAGGGGGGAAGACATTAATATTAACTCTTTTTTATAGAGAAAAGTTGAAATATAAAGCAAGGGAACTAGGATCATTATCTTTGAACTTATAATATACACCATTCGCAATGGTACTATGGGCAGTGTATATGCCTATCTGTTTAATGTCTATGTTGAATGAAGTCGGTCTATTACGAATGAGTGGTATAATTGTCATCAGTGGTCGTCTAGGTCCATAGTAATGCTTGTAAATGTCATAGCATTATGATATAAATGAATAGGTTTGTATACAGTGTTAGAAAAAGACTAACTCATAGTAAGGAAGCATCATTAAGCAACTGTATATATTTACACAATCGATCCTCATACCTATTAACCTAGGTAGACACCCAATATAGATCTATTCTTAGTCAGGACAGAAAACTTAAAAAAATTGCATCATGCACTCTTGCCACTCATTGCACTATTGCAACTCAACTTGCACATTTGGCACTCACTTCACTCATTCACATTCACTCACTTCGCACTATCCTGCACTCACCGCACTTCATTAGATATATAAACACTAATAGAACCTTCCTAATTACCATACGTTCAATATAGAACGCATATACATGGCCGATGGCCAAAAGTACCGTGCCCAAATTGACCCATTGTACTATGCAAGGTAAAGCCAAAATATCATGTCAAACAAGTTAAACATCGAAAACGTTAGTCTCCTAAAGGAAGACAAAAAAATATCCGTGGGTCAAAATTGGACCATGGTATCTGTCAAGGATGGAGATAAACAAACAAAGTAAATACATCAAAAATGGGCAAGCCTAACGGTGCCAAAAAATCTTTAAGTGGGTCCAAATTGATCATTGAAGACAAAGTTGTTGTGTTTGATTGTATAAGTGTAAATTTAATTCAAGTATCTATGGTGGAGTATAAGTGTCATACGTGAATGTATCTATACAGGTGAGGTTGTTTTTTGTGTTGTTTTTTTCAAGTGGATAGATCCTACATGCGTTCATTATGGAACAAATATTGACGGACACGGTGGCAAAAAGATCAAAATCTAACCCTGATATGCAGCAAGGCCGAAATTATCAATGGGGTCAACAAGGGGTTAAGACAGTCAAAAGGGCTTAACCCTAAGAAGACAAAAATTACCGTGGCCAAAATTCACACCATGTATCTGCAAGCTTGTGAGAAAAGGTCAAAGGACAAAAAAGTAAAATACAAAAATTATAGCCCTAACCCCTAAGGGTGCCAACATACTCAAATGACCATTAAGACAAAGATGTCTCCAAAAATTAGTGGTACGTACAACGGGTGCTGTGGCAACCTTGTCACCTTCTCAGTTGCAATATTAAGGGTTGCCGAAAAATTAGGTTTGCCAAAAAATTAGGGCAAAAACCGGCAAAATAACCATGGAAGACGAAAGGGTTGGTCAAATAAACAACCAAAAAGGTAAGCCAAAAATCAAGTCATGGTAAAATTCATGAGCTCAAAAAGTCAGCGGTCAAAAAAGGTCAAAAAGGTCATCAAGGTCAGGTAAGAGTCGTGCTCCAATATAGCCCCCTACTACTTATATATATAAACGTCCTGCTTCAAAATAAATTTTGCACCTTTTGTTTTTTTAAAACTTAATAATAATTATATATAATATTATATAATATATATTATTATTTAATATTATATTATATATATAAATATAATATATATATATACATTTAGATATATATATATATATCAGGGCTATTTGGTTTAAATCGTGGCCATAAAAAAATCTCTATATTATATATAAATATATAATATATAATTATATATTATATATTAAATATAATTATATATATATATATAATATTATTATATATACTAATATATTATATATATATATAATATAATATATATATATATATATTATATAATATATATATATATATATTAATAATAATAATATATATATTAAATATTATATAATTTAACTCTAATTTTATTATAAAGGATATGATACTTAAAAATTCTTAGTGTCTAAAAAATTTCGGGGCGGGGCCCTGGCCCTCCCTGGATACGCCACTATATTATAATATATATATTTTATAAATGTATAATATTATATCTATAAATATTAATAATTATATTATATTTATATATATATTTAATATTTAAATAGAAATATTATATTATATTTAATAATATTATAGTATATAATATATATTATATTATAATATATATATATATATACTATATATTAATTATATTATATATATTATATATATATATATAATATGTATATATTATTTTTATTTCTTATATATTATTAAAGACTTGATAGATACCTTACTGAAGGAAGAAATACTTTGAAAAAGAAATCTTAATATATAAAAGATGGATGCAGTGAAAATCTTCTTTTTGAGAGGGGGGAGGGAGATTATTTTTGCTTTCTTTTCTTAGGTATTGTGTCAGGGACATTATGAGAATCTCTATATGAGACCGTTTATTCCAAATAACGTCAAAGCAGAAGATTTTATTCTCAAAACCAACCATTTCAAATATTCTGGTCACTAATATATACTATATGTCTAGTATAATATTATATATTATATATAATAATACTAATATTATATATATATTAATTATTATATACATATATATTATAATATATATATATATATGTATATATAATATATAATATAAAAGTAGCAGTTTGTGCATCAGCAACTTTCAGAGGAATGAAACACTATTAAAAGATGACGATTGGTCAATTGGTCATTTTCTCTCTCTCCTCTCTCTCTCTCTCTTCTGCTCTATATTATAATATATATAATTATATATACATATATAATATAGTATAATATATTATATTATATATTAATTTATTATATATATACGTATAGAGGAATTTGAAACTCGTTGCGGTATCATAATTATAGTAATAATATATTATAATTATATATATATTAGATATTATAATAGTATATATGAAATTAATAAATAAATATATAAATGATATTATCAGTTTTATTTATTTTTTCATTTTTTTTTCAGTGAATAAGTATCATACCTAAAAGAAAGAATGTCTGAAAAAAATATAAATAATGAATATTTAATGATTGTGTGATAACTATATAGTATATATATTATATATATATATATATAAATAGAATATTATATAAAATATATAACATATATTAATATATATATATATTATTTATATATACATAAAATATTTATTTTTATATATATTATATAATATATATATATTAATATATATATATATAATATATATATATAATATATTAGTATATTATATATTATATTATTATATATGTAATAATATATAGAGAGAAGAAGAAGAGAGAGATAATCATCGCGCCCCAATACGATTATCAATGAAGATTGAAACACATCAAAACGCTCAACATACCTCAAAAGCTCCGTTGTTCTTCAAACCTCCGCAATAAGCATATTCATCACAAAACTGGCTCTTAGCTATATATATATATAATATATGATATATACTTATTAAGTAATATATATATAATAGAATATATATATTATTTAAATTATAAGTATATATTATATTTTATTATTATATTATATATTATTTATATATATGGTGTTTCGTGTTCCTTAATTTTAATTTAAGCTTGCAACTCGCCAACGACATATTTACCAATAAGTAGGGATAGTCTCAAATCAAACTAAAAACTTTCACTATTCAAAACCCTATCTGCACTACTTTTAAATAGTTCCTTAATATGATACGCTTTAAGCCTTACTGAGTATTTGTAGTCAGGTTTTAGAATAATACTGCACTTTATCGCTCAGAATTATACATAGGTCAATGACTTAAATAATTATAACATATATATATATACTATATTATATATATATTATATAATATAATATAAATAGTATTATTATATTATATATAATAATATATATAATTTATAGTATATAATTATATATATAATTCATATTAATAATATATTATATATATAAACTTTTACATTTACGGCTGACGAAAACCTGTTTCAATTGTGTTACTGTAACCAATTTCTCTAATTTCTTTAGTTATTATGTATCAGTCACATCGGAAATGTTGTGATTGTGGGTTTTGTATTTTAAAACCCTATTTTGTTTAGGTTAAAATTGATAAGTCATACACTTAGAAACATTTTATTCGTTTTAGTAAAGTTCTAAGTACGAGGTTTTAAAAGATGTCCTAGTTTAACCTGTTCTTATTTAATTCAGTTATCTTATATTTTTTTCATTCAGATTCCGGTTCGGGCTTTAGCTTCGGCGGTACTAAGGTTTTGAGCTTATGCTTCCTTTTGTTAAAAAATTTTAAAATTTTTTAACTAATTATAAATTTGAACTTTATTAAATTAATTTTGTAGAGCAACTCTCCGCTCCATTGTAACTTTTTTGTTGAGTTGTTTGTTTTTTAATTTGGTGTGGTGTGTGTGAGTGTGTGTTTGTTGTAAAAGTCATAATATAGCTGAAAATCAAAAGAAAGTTTCATTTTGCTCAATTTACTACATAATCACTATACTTCACCTAAACTATGCTTTTACCTAATTCCAGCTATAATCTAACCCTAACCTTTTCTCTTGTCTGTGAGACACACATCTGAGAGTTCAACATTTCCTCTTTTATAAAAAATATATCTATACATACACTTTATTTCATTAATGCCTCTAAGTTCAGTATGGCTAGTAAACTTAAACTCCTTAATACGTCTCGAAATTTCGAATCTCTCCTAACTTCATGTTCTGTGGCTTAAAATCGTTCTTCCTATCTACTTTCAACAATCTTTGCTTTCGCTATTTGTTACTCCAAACAAACAGATTATTCACGCCTTTTGAAATATCTTTACACTTCTCACGACTTTATATCTATCCACCCCAGAATTTAACTAAGCCCTCATTTAGGAGATTCAGCTATACATCAACTGATTCTGCATCACTAGATATACTATTCAGGGATGTAGAGAGTCGAATCATTCAGGCATTTCTTAACGTATCTGGGGACCAAACTAAATTAAGACCTTACACAAATTCCGGATCATTTCCAACAAATCTTGACACACTTACCTATGTCACAGTTATCCTCTTCCTATAAAATACACCACTCTTCGCTCCTATTAATCTGATATAACCTTATATCTCTTAATTTAATAACTTTTTTTCCAACGTTTTCCATTCCTGCCAATATTTTTCTGCACTTACGGCCAATTGGCTGCTTTGCCCGCTCTATCTAACTATATCTGGATACTACTTGACTCTGAAGAGTTCGCTTCAGGAGACAAAAGCCAACCTTTAGAATATGAGACCCAGCAGTTTTCATTCCTTTTCGACGAATCTTCTTACATATTGAAAATCTATGTTGCGATCAGGCTGCTTCTCGTGCCATTCTGACTAGAGACCGTGCATATCGGGGGTGGAAAAAATCTCTCTCCTATTATTCACTAATTTTCATTCAGCTCGAAATCGTGCCAGATATCTTCCGATGACCTTCTTCGAAGCGCGGGCTAGCGATGAGCTTCCTCCCCGAGTTTGAGCAGCTTGCTTCCTGTTTTTTGCACCCCCTCTTATAACTATACTTCTCTATGCCTTCAAGTATTAGACTTTCCCCAATTTGAACAACTCATATCGGGTCTCAACCTATCCCGAAGGAAAGTGGTCACTCTATGCCTAACATCATCACTGGCTATAGTCTCTTACTGTACAAAATCTTGAGCTTTAAATTTTTTTGTACAGTTCATTTCTTAGATCACCGGGGGAATTCTTTTTCATCTCCCTTCTCCGATCATCAGTACGGGCTTTTGGGCGCTCGAACTCACTGGGATATATTTCCGGTGGTTGGTATAGTCTTGATTCACCCGCTTAAGCCGATACCCGGACATGTAGTATAGATGTATTTCCCCGAGTTAAAAAGAGAAAAAAACGAACAGGGGGAGAAGGAGAAGAGCGCAGAGAGCGAGCACGCTTAAGTAAGAGCGGAAGAGATGGTAGATGGTTGATGACGGGGTGGTAGTGAGGCAGACACCCAGATAGTAGCACCATGCCCGACCACTCAGATTAAGTTCATCTCTATCATCTGACCTCGTCTTACTACCATATAATCCGCTTCAATTCTAGATATTTTCTTAACATCCACTAGGAGCGAGATCATCCAACCCCTGACAGGACACCCTCATTCTTTTATACTTACCAAACCTACTAAATACCCGCATAGACGGTGTCATAAGAAATTCGATACTATACTTCCTAGAACCAAAATTCAATCGGAAGTTGGGAACGGCGCCACTCGACACGCAGATTCGATTTCATAACGACGAGCTCAGAGCAACGACTACCCACTTTAACATTTACCATCGCCGTATCCCCACGCCTATTAAAACATTCTAATCCATCTTTAGAAGAGACGCTTCCCTCACCTTTGTTCTCCTCCTACCTCCTAATATATTTTCCGCATAGAGATTCTTCCAGAAATACACACCCCAATCCTCCTCACATTACTTTCCCCTCTTCTATTATTATTTATGCAACTCCTATCTTTAATATCCCAACTTCACTAATCGCGATGTCCTGCTACCTATTCACTCCTTTCTTAAAATTATATTTTCCTATTCCCTCCTCCTCACTACATTCGCTAACATCTTCGAATCCAATATAGATTCCACCTTTACCGATTTTTAAGAACCTGCTGTTATTGTACTAACCCCCATTGCGTCTCAGCACCTTTATCTCAATAAACCACCAACAATCGCTAATCATACGATCCGCACTAGACTTCTATTACTTTCCTGCCAGCGCCTCCAACATCTTCAGTATTGCGACCCCTCCCTCATCTCAGCCTAATCACCGTACTCGATCACCTCCACCATGCTATCTTCACCGTCAATCAATATTTCCAGGCGGTTTATCCACACAATACTGTAAACTTTTTCAGCGTACACTCTGCAGATACGACCTGACCCTCCCGACAGCTTAAACACTGTTCTTATCTCCTACTTAGTATTTCCTAACTTCGGTACTGTAATAAAATCTGTCTACTGCTGCCGCATTTATCTATGGTCCACTCTCATATGCCATGTGATTGAAGCTTTATCCTTAAAGCTCATTGTTCATCTAATCAGAAGTCTGATAACTTTTCTCACACTTCATTTCTTTGGGGTTTGATTTTCTTCAAGTGCTTTGCTGATTATCTGTGATTATTCGTATGAAAATTCCGTAGACCGAATTTAATAAAGGTTGATTAATTCGTAGAGAATAATTCTACATAGTACTCCTTTTCTAAGTTACTTGTCTTTATTTGATCATATTTCCGACTTCTCTCGTTGTCGATGTTCTCTCATCTCTCCTTACGGTTTGACAAGTCTTAAACACATGGCCTGTAACATAACACAAAAAATGTCATGGAAACCTTCAGCATGAACAAACAGTTGCTAAGAGGCAGCTCAAGAAACTGGAGTTGATTTACACCGTGAGACATTTTTCTCTCTCCAGTAACTCCAACATATACAAGTGGTCTCATCCTCCCTAGTATAGAGTACTGCTCTTCGATAATCTGTGCGGGGAGCTCTGGTTTCACCCGGCTTTTGGATAGGGTCGAATCAAAGACCAAAAGGCTTATAAACTGTTTTATACTTTCCAATTCACTTGACCCTCTATCTTTGTTGGAGCTTTATCTTTTTTCTATAGGTCCGCAGGGGCAAGTGCTCGGTGAACTTTACCCACTCGCTTTACCACCACACTTTCCACGCCCTCCATGCAAAGGGGTGTGTGTCATGCACATGAGTTTTGTGTTTGACATTAGTTCACTCTAGGCTTGTTCACTGAGTGCTTCCTTCTTTGCAGTCACATCTGCTCTGTGGAATTCACTTCCATCTTTTGTGTTTTATACTGAATTTAATTTCCCTTATTTTAAAGTATTTGTCTGTGCTAATCTGCGAAATCTGCGAAGTCTTTGCTAGATGGGGACACTTATTATGCGTTTAACACCCCTCCTTGAATGGGCTCTGCCCGATGAGTGGGTGATCTTTCAGTAATATATATAGATTAATATATATATGATATATATATAATATAGTATAGTATAATATTAATAGATGATATATATATAATATTATAGAGGGTATATATAAATATATATTATAGGTATATAGAGAGAGATCACGGGATGAGGAATGAAGAGGTGGAATTCAGGTTGTTGAAGAGACGTAAGACGAAAGAGATGGAGGGAGGGAGGGAGAAGGACGGAGGAGGGTGGTAGGTAGGGAGAGGGTAGAGAGGGAGCGGGCAGGGAGAGAGAGCCCAGAGAGATGAGAGGAGAGAGGAAGAGAAACGAGGAGTGAGAGTCAGAACGGCGGGCGGGGTGAGAGGAGAGAAGAGCGAAGGAGAAAGGGAGGCGAGAGTCGAGGTAGCAGAGTGTTGACTGATATGTGATTTCAGTTTTAAGTAGAGGGGAGAAGTGGGGGAGATGTTGACCGGGGATTTAATAAATTTGGGGTACGAGGGAGGAGAAGGGAGATGAGAAATAGAAGAAATAAAGAGGATAGAGGAGATAAAGAGAGGTAAATAGAAATACAAAAGAGGATAGACGATGAAATAGGAAGAGATTAGATAGAGGGAAAGAGATAGAGAGAGAGAAGAGAGGGAGAGGAAGGAGAGAAGAGATGTACGACTAGAAGGATCGAGAAGAAAAGAGAAAGAGATCGAGAAGAGAAGAAGAGAGAGGAGCGAGAAGAGGGAGAGATGAGATAACTGAAGGGAGGATTTCATAGATGAAGTTGAAGAGGAGAGAGAGAGAGAAGAGAGAGAATGAGATATATACTTCAATAATTGTGTTGTAGGTTGTTAACTAGAATTTAATTA
Source organism: Trachelipus rathkii (assembly GCA_015478945.1). NCBI lineage: Eukaryota > Metazoa > Arthropoda > Malacostraca > Isopoda > Trachelipodidae > Trachelipus > Trachelipus rathkii. The sequence continues at coordinate 30,936 of JABUQX010045478.1, read as the reverse complement.
TATTATATATTTTTAAATAGGTTTGTTAAAACATTAATGTTACGGCTTTGTACAATTATGATCAAACAAATCTACAATATAATATTTAAACAGAAAACAAAGTTTATTTATTTTCGTTAATATATTTTAAATTTGAATGAAATATGATTAGAATGACCCCAAGGATTTACAATAAGACTATAACACAAAACGATTTAGTGTGGGGGGTTAAAAGGAAATATTTTAAATTTTCGTAGTATGTTTTATTATATATATAATATATTATTAATAAATATAATTTTTTTTAAATATAACGTATATATACATAATATATATATAGTATATATCCATAATATATTTAAACGGGTTAGGTTAGGTTTGCAGTATAGGTTAGTAGTTATATAAAACAAAGGTTTCACCATTTGCGACCCTCGCCTTCGAAAGTGTTTCAGCTTGTAGTCAATCTGAGATTACATCAAACGTTCCATTTTTAATTAATTCACCACAAATAATATAATTGATTTTTCTGTTTCAGAATGGATACGACGGACCATGTTTCGAACCATTATAGGTCGAATTAAATGAAAATTAATTGGATTTAATTTCACAAATATGAAGCTGACAATGTTAACAAACTAAAGTTACACAGATAAATTTTTTTTTTATTTTATATATAGATATAATATTTAACTAGAGAAATATATTTGTATACGCTACACAAGCGATACGTTTGTGCGATATTAGATTTTCATATTTATTTTAAGCTGAAATATTAATTAGTAAGATTTAAAAAGCGAATTCTCACTAAGTAATTTTCTAACAATACAGTAATATACTATATATATATATATATATTATATATATATATCTATATCTAATTATATATATGTAATATAATACTATATATTATATATATATAGTACTATTTAATAATAAATATATATATATATATTATATATATATATATATATGTAAGACTTTACAAAGGGGACATCATGTAACTATAGAACGGCAACACCTACAGTAAAACAATTATAATTTGATTTAATCAGAAATTTAGAAAGTTTTTTTTCTTTTTGGCCAATTTACCTGAAAATTTTGAAACTTTCTTTTTATGTCCCATTAGGGGGCTCGAGCGATTGGACAGAGCGAGACAAGTCCCTCCGTCTCCACCTAGAGGCGAGAACCCGCGACAACTGATTATCTAAGGTGTACTCGAGGTTCGTAGTTTTAATTATAAATCGACTATGTAATATATATATAATACAATATATTGATATATATACTATAAGTATATATAATATATATTATATATATATATATATATATATTATATATATTTAATATATTATATATAATATATATAATATATTATATTATATATATATAAAAAATTTTCATAAATTTTTTCTCACTATTGTAATAACTCCTGCGTATTGTAAAAAAAGACCAGTATTTGTTTATTACGTTATAAATTAATTAACTCATTTAATTATTTTTGTGATTTATATATGATATAATACTAATTAGTATAATATATTACGTGTATGCAACGCCTATGAATATTTATTTAACTTTGTATTTATGTACCTAAAATTGAAAATATTTATTGTAAGTATTTATTTTACTTTGCAATATAAGTAATTTTTATTTATTACATTTCACACATTCCTTATTAAAACCATTTCCTTAAAATTTATTCAAGGATTATAGATATATAATGTTTTCTGTAGCTTAGCCGTTTTCTTCTACGTGATGCCTGCTTTAACAGAGACTAGTATATATATATATATAGTATCAATATATATATTTTTTGGGGCGTAACTATATATATTTTATAGGGAGAGAGCTTTATAGATATATTATGTATCTTATATATATATATATATATATATATATATACAGGGACGTATGCATAGGGTAGGCAGGTAGGTAGCTCCTACCCCATATTTTTTAGTCTTTTAAATACAAATAACTGTTAAATTATAAACCAAAAAAGAAAAACTAGAATTTTATATGAAGTTAAAAAAGAAACTGATTTATAAAATAAATAAGAAAACCAGTGAATGTTTATTACTTCAACATAATTAAATTGCATTTGGAAATTTTTCTTCCTACTCTTTCACTAAGAGTAAATTCAATGTTTTGATAACTTAATGCAATAACTATTCAATTCATTATATAAAAATATAGGAAAAGCCAAGCGTCATACCTCTGTTGAGCGAAAAATACGCAAATTTTCGCGAAGTCCGTAAATGTCGTTAAACTAGTAAACATTTCAAATAATGTGAATTTTGATCCTTCTCTCTCTCTCTCTCTCTCTCTCTCTCTCCTCTCTCTTCTCTTCTTCTCTCTTCTCTCTCTTTCTCTCTCTCTCGTACTCTCTCTCTCTTCTCCTCTCTCTCTTTCTCTCTCTCTAGTCTATTTATCTATCTACTATCTAACTATCTATCTATCTATTTTCTATCTATCAATGTACGATATTTCACTTTGTGCAGAGTAGAGATGAGATAAATGATATTACCAGTTAAAGTACAGAAAACACAGAAATAAATACTAGTAAGGTATGGGCTTATGATTTTAATTAATGTAACAATTTAATTATAATGTTGTTACCTTGAGTATAATTAAAATAATTATCTTAAAATTCTGTAGCCTATGTCAGCTTTAGTCCCGTAAATCTATGCAATTATAATACAGCACAAATAATAATAGCTTATACAAACAAGACGTGAAAAATTAAAAGATTTCTTCAAATAAATAAGACTATTGCAGGTTAAAGAGGTTTTCGTAGAGTAATATATTATATATATATTATATAATATATATTATAATATAATATATTATATATATATATATGTATATATATATATATATATATATATATACTATAATATAGTATATAATATATATATATATATATATATATAAAATATATAAATATAATATATATATATATATATATATTATATATAATACTGTATAACTATACTATATATATATTATATATATTATATATATAGTAGTATATTAAGATATATATAATATATATATATATATATATATATATAATATATAAATATATAGAAATTATATAATTAGTATATATATATATATATATATATATATAATATTATAATATATAATAGATATATATATATATATATTATATATACTTATACTATACATCTAATATAACTTTGCCTACCAGGTGTATCTTCAAGGTTACCACTTGTAAAGTATATAATATAATAATATAATTATATATATATATATATATTATATATATATAATGATTAGAAATATATAGTATAATATATATATATAATATATGATATATATATATCATATTATTGCAAAATTTCTTAGCTAGCCATAATTTTCTACAATTATAGTATTATATATAATATAATATATATAAGTATATAATAATAATAGTAATATATTAATATATATATATATATATATATATAATATATATATATATTAGTATATAATATATATAATGCTACCTAGCCCCGGCTCCATAATTTTTAAAATTTCATGTAGTTAAATGTTCATGATCATTAATACTTTTTCAAGTGATTGTAGCATATCCATATGTTATAACCCTACTTTATATCATATATATATATTATTACTAATATATATAATATACTGATATAGTAATTATATTATATATAAATATTATATATATATATATAGATATTATAGTATATATCTAATATATATATATATTCTGTATATATTAAAATTTGAAAAATTAGAAACTGGATGTATTGAAGCACACAGTCAAAAATTTTATCTTTCCAAATTTCGAGGTTTCGTTTCTGAAATGTATATTAAAAATTCTCCTTTCGTGTGTATGTATATTAAATTTATTGTGGAAATCTATGTTTTTGTGATATAAATATTAGATATAATATTATTAATTATATTATATGGAATACTATATATATATTATAGTCTAAATGAAGATACCTAAATTATGATCGCAAAAAAGTGTACTAATTAATAAAGCTAAATGCTGAAGCTTAACACTTAGCCTAAATTAATGTTAATTTGCTTATAGGCATTTCAATTGTGAGTAGAGTTCTATTTTTATTTTTTTAAATTCTATGTTTTAGAATGATAGGTTTTCAAAAATAGAGATATATATAGATGTATGTAATATAAATATATCATATTATAATCGAAAATAGTAATATACAGACCTGAGTAATATATATATATATATATATATATTATATATTTAGATATATATATATAATATAATATATAGTATATATATATATTATATAAGGGATGTTACGGAACCTCTAGTTATTTTAACTAACTCGTTCGGCCTGTATACACGGGACTTTCAGCTTTCTTCAAACGTGTTTTCATAATAAAATTCAGTAATCGATTTGCTATTTATCACTCTCAATATTCTGCAAAATATATAAAAATTGATATATGGAAAGAATATCATGACAAATTGACCTCGACTCTTCATTACTTCGAAAATTTTCAATATAAACAATATTTCAAACCATCAACCGTAGGCTTTTAATAATTTTGTTCAAGGTATACCTTATATTTGTTGTTAAATATATATTATTGAAAGGATTAATATTATTATGATTATTATTATTATTATTAAAAATTGTATTTTATTTTATATTGTGTAATTATTATAGTATATAGTAAAAATATAACACTTGCCAAAAATACTTCTAACAAAAAACTGTTTTAAGCAAAAATCTATAAAAAAATTAAAAGACAAGATTCCATAATTTTCTTTGTTAAAAATGAACTTGTTTGAATTTTGAAATGTTGCGGTGTAGAAAAATAAGTTGTTCTTCAATTGTTGGGCATTTAAACTGAATCTTTTCTTATCCTCCAACACGTACTCCGCTTCTCGAAAAAAAGCATCTCAGTAATAAACTGATGAACAGGGCAGGCCGGGCATTCTTTTGCTACCAATTTAATTAAAAATTTTCTTGTTACTACCATTTTAATACTTCTAAGCTTTATTACTTAATAAATTTACTGATCAGCTCACTCCAAATTTGGCTTACAGAGACTAAAGAGCTCACAATTATGGAATATGACAGGATGGCCAAATATATAGAGAGACTTCCAACTTTTTAATCAGGCAAAGTTTTCAGTAGAATATGGAAAGGATGCAGCGAAGTCTATAATTCTTACCGACCGTAACTTTTCTATTGGTTCCGAAAGTTCCGCGTTTACCCGGAACTAAAAATTCTGTTCCGTACACCCTAATAAATAATAATATATATATATATTAATATATATATATTTATATATATATAAATATATATATATATATATTATATACTATATATATATATAATATAATATATATATATATATATATATATATATTATTTCCTTTTATAAATTATCTTCTCTTTCCTCGACAAAGCCAAGACCTCCCCGCTCCACCCCTATATAATCAATCTATAATATTCGATCTATCCTAAAATTTCCCCTATTCTTTCAAAAGTATTTGAAAAGTTCATTGAATTTTCCATAATTCTTTTTAGGGCGACCGAATTTTGTTAATTTGATCGAATATAAAATGCGGACGTACGATTATATCGAAAAATAATATCAAGAAGTTTAACATGTTTCTGCCTTAGGAATAATGACACAGCAGTCGCTAGTTCGTATTCTGCAAGACGTGATGCTAAACTCGGGACCCTCATCCAATACTTCTATTTCAGACTTAACTGCTAAATTTCTAGGCCAACAATGTTCTCTCTCTCTCTCTCTCCTCTCTTCTCTCTCTCTCTCTAATATACTATATATAATAAAGTATATTATAAAATATATATATAATATATATATATATAGTAATATATAGTATATATATTATATATAATTATATATAGATATATAATATATATTATATATATATTATATATAAAATATATAATATCATATATATACTATATATATATATTAAACGTTGACTATGCCTATAATTTGATGAGTTCGATATACGGTCTTTTTCTGGTAATGCTAAAATTTTGGTATTTTTTCTCTGCAAATTTGATCTCTCCTCTATTCTCTCTCGTCTCTCTCTCTCTCTCTTCTCTCCTCTCCTCTCTCTTCTCTCTTCTTCACCTGCTTCGAACTTCGTTCTCTCCTCGACTTTAAAGCCCCATAAAAAATTAAAAAGAAAAAAAAATATATATAAAAAAAGTAAACTTAAAACAATTTATGTGTCGAGGAAGCGCACTAATATTAACCCTTTCTTTACTTTGCTTTGACACACTTACGAACATAATCCATATAAGGATGAGTCCGAAATATGGGTATAAATATTTGAATATATAATGTTTACGGAACTATGGGATGTTTTAATTAAACATGAACATTTATTATTATATTTACGTGTATTTTGAAGTTAAATAATGATTTTATCGTCACAGCGGATTTATTTATACTTTGATAATATTTTTGTTGTTTAATTAAAGATTTGGTTGATATTTTGGGAATAACTTAGTAAACCTAGTGCATCTTAAAAGTTATTCTGCTAATGTGTATGCTCTATTCCGAATATCTTATTTCCAAAATAAAAATTATTTCTTTCTCTAAAAAAAAGAGCCTTGAGCTCATGATTCGCATAAACAAAAATGAATTATAAGAATTAGTCATGACTAATCCTGGACACATCATATAAACAAAAACGAATTATAAAATTTAGTCTACTCATTTTTATCATTTTTTCTCCTAGAAATTTTTGACATGCCACTTTCGCTTTCTTCAAATGGTTGTTATATATTCTCGCGTTCATTATCTCAGGTTTGTGCTCGCGAATCTCTCTCTCTCATATTCCCATCACGTGTTTCAAACGCATAAAGACCAAAAGAGATTTCCTCGCTCTTCATGAAAGAGACTTGTTTTTCCCCTTTTTTTAAAACCTATTCGAACCTACTTTTTATTTTGAATGATATTTATTAGGCGCAGTCGGGAGTTGCCTCTTGCTACGGTAATTATTGTTATTTTTTTCTTTCTTTTTTGCTTTTTTACGTATCTCTTTACTTATGGGTACAAGTAATTCAATTTACTTTATCTGATAATTAAATTATCAAAGTACAGTATTTGTATTCAATTAAGCTGCAGGTTTTGGCACTTTTCATATGCAATTTGCACACATTTTTCATTAATTTTTTTAAGATAGCGTCTATATAGAATATATATGTATATATATATAATATATATATAATACTATAAGCATGATATATATAGGTAATAGAGAGAGGTGTATAATATAACTTAATATAGTAGATGATTGAAGAGAGTAGATATGAAGTAACTGGATCATGATAGAACGATAGTATATTATATAAATATACATATATAGAGGGAGAGTACACGTATAAAATTGAGGATATAGATGATAGGAGAGAGAGCAAATACAATATATAATAAGAAGAGTAATATCAAGTAATAATAGAGAGAGAGTTAGATAGAGGCAGAACGATATCAGAGGAGAGATTAGATGAATAATACGCAGCCTGAGAGGGGTTGGGTGTATGAGAGGATGGCTCAGACTTTTCTACGCTAACAAATAGAGAAGAGGAGAGATAGAGAGATAGATAATAGAAGAAGTATATGATACTAGATAAGATGAGATGAGAGAGAGTACTTAACGAAGAGATATGGAGAGGAGAGAGAATGAGATTATATACCGACGATAGATATAGTATATAATAGATCACAAGGTAAGCTTATATCCCAGAAAATTGATAATTTCCATGATAGTGTTATGAATTATGGATACGATTTGGATGATTTATGAGGAAATATGAGAGACGATTGATAGATGATATAAGAGATAGAGAGAGAGAAGTTAAAGAGAGAGAGATAGATGAGATGATAACAGAAATGCCCTTTAAGCAAATTCTTATTCTTAGTAAGGATAAGAGAGAGAGAGTGATATTATCATAAATAGAGTACAAATTGAGATCAGTAGAGAGAGAGAGTTAATAGATGATGTTATATGTAAGAGAGTAATAGATGAGAGAGTATAGAGAGAGTATATTGAGTAGAGAGGAGAGAGAGTATGAGTAGTAAAAGAGTAGGATACTCGTAGAATCGTAGTCAGAGCAGAAAGTTTTATAATGATTGGATAAGAGATGATACTTAAAAAACGAATTATAAAGTCAATCGGATGGTTATGGAGCCTCAGGCATGAAGCCAAGCCTCTAATTGATAACCACTCGTGGGTTTTCTAGATCACATAATCAGATTTGTCCGCTATATTACCGAAGAGTAGTTTACATCAGAGAGTACGGTGGTGTCCGCTGATAGGAGCCCACTGAATGACCAAGAAATAGTGTTTCTATAATATATCAGCTCCTTCGCGAAGTATAAATTATGAGATTGTGTAAAGTTTTTGCAATGATTTTACACTTTGAATCAACGATATTTTTTTTTACATCTTGAATTTTCTACAAGATTTACTGATTTTTCATTGTTAGAAGGTGACCTTCGATTTTTATTACATGCTTTTTTATACCAATGAAAACAGTAATAGGGTGTATATACCGAAGATCATCAATGTTAAAAAAAAAGAATATAGAAAGAGATTATAGACAGTAAATTTATTGTGTAAGAGATAGGTTGGCACCGTATATATTCATTAGACAAAGTTATCTAACCAGCAGGAGGAACCCGAATTAGAATTATCTAACAAAAAGAATCATTTTATATACTCACCTTAAAGTAAAAAAAAACTTCTTGCTGTAGACCTCATGAAGGCGTCCAACTGTGTCCGAACGCGAATTATACCGCTTGACGTTGGTTACTGTTATTGTATCTACTATGAATTGATTAGGGTAATTAAATGATATTATCAGTGTGCGTGTGTGTTCACCCCACCCATACCTTATATACTATCCCCCCCCTCTCTTTACATTACCTATTCAATAAATAATCTGTGTCAATAATGTTATGTCGTACACATAATATTATAGCCATAATCACAGTATTTAACCATTATATATTTAACCAACCTATATCTAGCATAGTATTTCTCCCTTATAACAGCCAATAATATGTACCTCTGTATAAAACTCCACCTCATTAACATTGTGTACCTTTCAATGATATTCTAAAAGCCATTTCTTTAAAATCATTATAGAATCTTTAATCTTCTATGTTTTATATTAATATTTGTTTAAAGTATGTTTTTTGATGTGCAAAATTAGCGATCGTAAAATTTTTCAGTTGAATGTTTTCACTGATTTGAATATAGTGTTAATAATATGTCTTTAGTCCTTTTAGTATGTACCCTGTAATTCGATCAATATAGTTCTTATATGATATCTATATAATTTATATTTTTAATTTTGGAATAATGAAATAATAATCTGTGGTGTATTGATTAAATCTATTTTTGGCAAAAATTGGCTCTAGTGTATATCTTAAGGGGTCAACACCTATCTAACCATCTATTATTGTTGAGAATTTCTAATAGATAACGGAGTCAGGAGACTTTGCTCTGGACTTCATTCATATACTCAATACTATTTTCTGGACATCGCATTTCATACATTTATTCAATTTAGGTGACAATATGGGATATATGCAGTATATGTATACCCTTTATAATATATTTATGAATTCACTATAGAAACCTAGCTGCAACATTCAATTTATTTTAGCCCGTACTATTATTTCGATCAGGAAGGGCATCATCTTTCAAAGTTTAGCATTTCAAACTTCTCATTTAATCCAAGAGGCCAGTTCACATCATAAATGGAAAGAACCTATATCAGATTATACAAATAGAACTATTGAACATAATTAAAACTTACATAATCTAACTTCACTTACTTGATTTATCTAAATATATGATCAGTGTAAACGAGAATTTACAAATCCCCCTTCCCAAAGCATCTTCTAGGACAAGCTTCTAACAATTTGCTTTTAAAAGCTTTTCTAAATTTGATAACAATACCCAATATGATATCAATTCTTGGAGTGTTCATCATTCTTTACAAATCGTATGTTACTTATCTATTAATGACCCGTTTCGGAATCGCGGGAATAAATAATCATATATTACTAAACTTGTTCAAGAATTTTGCTGTCACGCGTGTATTTTCTTAACTTAATTATCTTCACTATATACTCCCTATGTTCTTCACTCCTGCGTTTTCTGAATAGTTTGTAGTCCATTGATATGGGTGAACTTTCAGCAAGCTTCACCACACCATGCCCGCTTACTCCTATACTCGCATGTTTAACACTATCCTAACTTTTCCTTCATTTGCTGGCTGCACATCATCTTATTTCATCTTGTTTCAAACCCAGGCAACGTCTAGCTAGGTATCTCACTTACAATTTCTTAGAAAAATCCTTTGTATTTCTCTTGCATACTCTCCAACATATAACTGCAGACCTAAAAGATTCATTGCCCTTACACGACCAAATTTAGGCTTCTTATAATATACTATTTTCAATGACATCTATTAAATTTATTATTACATTTTCATTGTGCTCTTATTATATTTCTTGTATTCAGAATTTATAAAGAGGATGCCGAGTATGCCAGAAAAGTACTCTATAACGTCCAATGGTGAAAAATAGTATCTCCAGAAGGATAAATATACAATCTTTCCAAATTATTACTCCAAAACAAGCTATTGATAATGAAAAACTTAACAGCTTTCGAGATCTTTGCAATTAAAAATACTATCTATACTACTACTACTACTACTACTACTACTAACTACTAATTAACAATGATAATAAAACATATCAATTAATCAATAATAATAATAATAATAATAATAAAATAATATAGAAGAAATAATCGAATAATTTAATCAATATATAATAATAATATATATTTAATATAAATTTAATAATAAGATGACTACTATGTAAGTAGATAGTAGTTTGTTATTATCAGTATCTAAAACATATTTTTTATTTATTTTCTACTTAACATTTAAAGGATTTACTAAGAACATAACTATTATTAGTATTTATTTGATATTTTATGATTATTAATGATTTTAATAACAAGCTATATTGTTATATATATTTATAACTGTATATATATTAATCACTATCAGATTACGTCATTGAGACATACCTAGAATACAATCAATCTTATTATAAATACAATGTTTTAAAGAATGATTTAACAGAAAATTAGTTTAATTATAATCAAGTACAGAATTTTAGGAAAACTTTTGCTGTGTGCCCCCAGAGATTTAAAATTTTACCACCCTTACATAAATATTATAGAATACAATCAATTAAAGGTTAAAATATTCAAAGATAACAAATTACACAAATATCATTCAAAAACAGTATTTAGTATAAATATTATTTTATATCATACTTATAAAATTTCAAGTAAACATAAAATAAATTATACCTTAATATAATTAATTTAATTAATAGGATTATATGTAGAAATTTATCTTACATTAACGTAATTATATGAGATCTTTGAACATTACAAATTTTATCGAGTAGTTATTATAAAACAGTAATGTAGTTGTATAAAATACAGAATGGAAAAAAGTAAAAAATATAAGAAAGACAAAAACGCATTAAGCGACATTTATGCTTTTTACATTACTCAAAAGTATAATATTCTTTTTGTGCTGTCTGTCTGTCTGTCTGTCCTGTCTGTGTCTATGGCTCTTAATTGTGGTATATCAAATTATTATTAAGTGCCGTTAACAGATTGTATTACACTTTCTAGAAACGCCATAGTTCATCTAGATAATGTGGACTAAATTTTATTAGTCTTATTACAATAATGTTCAGATGTTAATGTATAACGAGGTAATTGTATTTACAATCTATAATATGAGGTATATATATATTATACTATTATATTATAAGCATTGCATTCTAAAACTTGTGTATGGTTCATCCCTAAAATCGATATTGATACATCTTTAATGAACTCCATATAATATAAATGAATATAGATATAACTTATTAATGAATTCAAAAAGTGACTAATGTTCATTGGCTAGTTAGCCAAGCGGCATTAATATATAATATATATATATATATTATATAGTATATATATATATATATTATTATATTAATATATATATTATAATATATATAGTTAATATTATTATATATATATATTATTTAATTAGATTCTTTATTCTTTATTGTAATAAAAATAATAATATTTGTTATAATATTAATATATATAAAAGGTGAAACATAAGGTAAAAATATGAAATATAATATGAAACGAATAATATATAAAAGATTTTTTATAATAAAGAATTATAATAAATAATTAATAATTAATATAATAATAATAATAATTAAATTAATTAATAAATAGAAAGTTATTACATTGATTTCATTTATATATTAATTATTATAAAATAATTAGGATTTTTTTCATTCAATTTATTTATAATTACATGAGGTTAATTATAAAGGTATTTTTTTATCATTATACATTAAGTCTTAATTTATATTATTATCTATATTTTTATTATTTAGATTATAAATTATTATTATTTATATATTATTATATATTTATATTATAATTATTATTATATTATTAAACAATGGCAATAATAGATAAACATATATGTTCCAAAAAAAATGGTTAATAAAGGGGGTAGAAAAGGTAGATCCCTTATTGGGAATTTGATGAATAATTCATGATTAATATTTGGCTTCCATTGAATTTTGTCCACATGGAATTTTCTATTTAATATATATGGGGATATTATTTCTCATACGGGATATGGGCTTATAACCCCTTTATACTGAGATGTCTTTTTTTATTAGTGACTCTACTCATTATTTTTATTAATTATAATCATAAATATTAGCTTTAATTAATTAACTAATAATAATAAGTAATAATAATTAATAATTAATTTATATATAATTAATAAATTATTAGTAAAAATTATTATAATAGTTAAATAGTAATTAATTAAAATAAGAATTAATTAATAAAATAGCACAGCATAAGTTATCCCGCATATGACATTGCTTAAAGTGAATGGTTATAATGTGGTGATGAGTAATCAGAGGCAAGATGACGAGTATAAAGTATAATATCTTTTCATACCGTAATACTTAACTCGTACATTACGGTTAAGAAAGATAAAAAAAATGAATAAAGAATGGGATTAATAAAAGAAAGTAATGGAAGTATCAATCTGCAGTCCCTTAAACCAAGCAACTTACGCAAAAATGTTAAATTGAATCACATAGCCGACCAGATGATGAGTAAATCATGCATTCAGTAAGTCTTGAATCATCGCGAAGCCAGATAAAAATTATTTCAATTCCATAAATACTTATCGACCAAACGTGAATAGTAACTCACCATAAAAGTAAAGCACTCATCGCAAAATAAGTGATAATTTGACACAAAATAGAAAATATAATGTCGAATAAGTTGATAGTCATATACTTAATAATTAAGATATACATAAGCGATTTGTTCCAAAAATAAAGTATTATCATTGTGACTTATGATATATGCATATATTATTATTAATAGTAGAAATTGTGAATCAAACAACTAAATAATTCTCGATATTACATTAAAGATATATGAATTATAGACAATTAGTGAAACTGAGAACAGACAGAAATTATTTCGTATTGCTTCCTCTATATAAAGTGATTTTTTATGATAAATATTTAAATATCGAGATTGCAATGAATTAAAATCAATTTCTTTCATTAACATTAATTTTGATTTATTTGATTTATGAAAAATTATCAATATTAGTTTTCGATTCATAGAAAATATATCTAAAGTTGTTTATTGAAAAATAATCAGTAAAGTTAATGGTAGATCTCTTTAAGTTCTATTAAATTCTTGCTCTGCTACTTCTAAAACAAGTAATTTATAGTCTATCATACATTCTTCTTAAAAAGACATTACTTAAGTATAACGTACATTTCCTTAAGAGTTAAAAACTATTTTTTAGTAGACTTTATCTAGTATAATATCCTTACCTTCTTGATATGTTTTACAGTCCTTCTCTGCAAAACTATAGTTTTTCACCTAAACTCCTTTATTTTTAACTTTAGCTAAAATCTTATTATTACTTTCTCGTTTATGAGTTGTGAACTTTCGTAATTGCAGCGGTGCAGTAATGATTGTAATTACACGTAAAATAATTTTGCGATATCTGGCTCAAGTACAGATAATATATTATATTAGTAATAGTTACATATATATTAGTTATATAGATATATAAGATATATATATATAATATATTTATATATATTATTTATAATATATAATACTGATATATATAGTATATCAATAGAATAAATATATACATATATTTATATATACTATCATAATATATAGATATATTGATTAATATATATATATATATATATAGTATATTAATATAATATATATATTACTGATAATCAGTATAATTATATATTATATATAAATAATATACTATATATATGTATTAGAATGAATATATATATTATTATATATAATACTATATATTATTATTAAAATATATATTAAAATTATATTATATATATATAATATTATATATATAATATGTAGTATATATAATATATTTATGATATGCTTGATATTATACTATTATTAGTATTATATTATATATGTTATATATTTATTAGTATTATTATTATATATATTCATCATAGTTTATAATATTATAATTAGTTACATATCATCGAATATATTATTCATATCTATATGTAACGATTATTTAGAGATAGATAATAATTAGGTATAGTATATATTCTAAATAGATATATTAATAAGATATATATATATATAGATATATATTAATTATATATATTATAATATAATTATTATTATATGATCTAATATATATATATATTTAATATATACTTAATATTATATTTTATATATAGATTAATATATTATATAATAATAGGTCAGATATTAGATAATAAAAACTGAATAGAATATATATATTCTTCTAATCTCTGTCTTCTCTATGATCTGGTTCGACTTATTAGTGTAGAAATATGAATCACAAAGCTAATCGTCATTAACAGTCATTCATAAGTCAAAGTCATTTGCTTTATAATAAATAATAAGCTTTAATATTTTGCCAAAACTAACAAAGTTATAAAGTAATTAATATGAAGTGATTTCATCTAATATCAGAAATAGAGAATTTAATTAGAAATTTATTACCCTTTTTGAAAATTTGAGTTACTAATCTGAAGAAACCATAAATTATTATTATAATCTACGAAAGCTAGTAAAATAGTGACATGAGTGAAGATTAATATTTTGCTTCCATAATAATGTATATATTGAACTTAGTGGAAGTAGGGACTGATAGATGCGCGACCTGTGCACAAACCGCGCTTCACTCTCTTGTGAACTCCTGGACATCGACTAATCTATGACTCTCATCATACTCTGCAGTGGCTTCGAGCGTTTGGAAGTCTTCATACCCGGTGCATGTCTCTGCGTGCCTCACATGGGACTGGATTCTCCATCTCAAGTGCTGCTCACTCCTCTTCTGTGCGGTCTCTTAATCAAGACGAGCTTCCAATACCCCAGTGCGTCCCAGATACATCGGATCGATCTCTAGTACATCCCAAGCGCATCGGCTTCGCCTCAGTTCAGAAGATCCGTTCGTGGTCCATCTGCAGTGCTCCCTCTCCTCTTTCACTCTGATCTCATCGTCATATCATCAATACATCTCTTATGCTTACATCTTTATATATAGAGTACCATACTCGTCAGTCATCTACTCCTCTTATCTATCGTCTCTCATCATACTCTCTCTCTCTGACTTCTCCTCTCTTATCTCTTACTCTCTCTCCTTCTCTCTTATCCTTCTATTCCATTATCTACTCTTCTCTCTTTCATTCCATCTCTACTTCTCTCTACGACTTAATCGATCTCTCTCATTTATTATCTACGTCTTCTCTCCTTCTGCTCCTCTCATCTTTGACTTTCTTCTCTAGTCCTCTCTCTCTAGTTCTCATCTATATACTTTCTCATTCATTCTTACTCGATATTGGGTTTCTGGAGTCATCAGAATCTCGTGTTTGTTTGTGTTTATTAAGTACGTATGTTCAAATAGAACAATGTTTTTTGGACCCAATATTCCTTCAAGAATATGACTCTATTTTATCATTGATTTGGATTATGAATAATTATAATTATTTATTTTGAGCAGTCCGATTTATTTGGATTGATTTATTTATAATTACCTTTTAAACTATTATATTTTTTAAAATCTATAATATCTCTGTTATTTTGGCTTGTTGCTAGTTTACGAAGTCACAAGTTCTTCTATGATTTGTAATAAATAGTGTATATTTACTATTTATTTTTCGTTTAATTAATTATTTTTATTTCAGACCCCATCTTATAAATAGATATTATATTTATACTTTCATTATAGATAGATTCATTATGTATTGGTACAATTGTGTACAGTCAAGATCCCTTGACATATAAACGGTGTTTTCATTCTAAAATATTATAAAGAAATACACCTATAAATTGAAGGTTTTGAATTTTTATACGTGTTTATTAATTTATCAACCTATATTGACTCTAGTATCCATTATTAAACGTATTTTTTTATGAGTACGTCAGGAATGAACTACTTACTGATTATTTGTTTCATCACTATTATGTTGGTTAAGAATTTGATACAAGGTTTATAACTATAGTCCACAACGACTTTTATTAGACTTCACCTGCAGATTGACTATATATTTTAGTCTAAAGAGATAGGTTAGCGATAGGTAGTAATATACAAACTTATCATCTCGTACCTTTTTTCTAAGTTGTAATATATTCACAAAGTGATATGGTTATGTAGAAGCTTTACTATGTAAATGGAATGATTATCGTATTAATGTTAAATCATGTACATTTTGATCCTACTTACTCATTATATTGAAATCAGTATTGTTAGAGGATAGATATCAGCGAACTGAAAATATATGTTCTGATAATTTCTTGCATCTCTCTAGTTGATGGGATATTAATTGCAGATGAAACAGACCTGAAATATTTACTTGGGTTATAAATTTTACGATAGCCTGTGCTCATTCTGATATGTTAATATATGTCGTAAAGTATTGTGGTAGCATTTTGTTATAGTAAAAATCTATAGGCTGAATGAGTGGTCCTGATACAATACATTGAAAAACTTCTTATAATCCATGATACGTAACAGAAAATCATCTTTTATCTATTTTAGTAAAATCAATAATTAAATATGGAGCGGAGAAGTATTTTGACGTGCTAGATCCTGACAGTTAAACATATCTATGATAAATCTTAGTGAGAGAGGAACTTTTTTCTATATGTTGTTATATATTTCGGATGTGTATTTGAAAGACGATATAAGAAACTACTTTGAGGATAACAACAACATTACTGCAAATTACGATTAAGGCATATAATTCTGGTTAAAGGAATCCTCTTAGAGAGTTTTATAATAATTTGAATATAGTCATGAAACAGTGATTTTCCTATGTGAAAAAACTGTAATGGAGAAGGTGTTTACTTTTTAATGTGATCTTAATAATATGAATATTACTATTATATTAATAATATTTAATATTTATTAATTTTTTTTATATGGTTATTTTTTATTTAATAGTACTATTATTATTTTACTAATTTTAAGTATATCTTATTTATATTATCTTGCTGAGGTTTTTTTATAGATATTGGATGGTATATAGATTTTTTATGTTGACTATGATATAGTTATTTATTTATGTTATTTCTTTAGAGATCAATTGGTAATGCGTTTATTTAAATTGTCTAAACTTCTACTACAGTAAGGTTTTTATTATTTCTATTCTTATTTTTTACTTTCTTGAGAGATAATTTAGAATTTTATCATTTGTATGTTAATGTTGAAGTTGAGATGTATAATAAATTTTTAGGTAAAAAAAGTTCTATTATGAAAGGCTTTTAACTATACATAGTATAGTTAATATTACGAACTCCCTTCTTTTTTTTGTTTTTTTATCAGATTTAAGTTTTTGTTAAATAATAACATGTTAATGTAAAATCCTTTAATAACCATAAATGTCTGATAAAAATATTTAATCTTTCTCTATGACTAAATTCTACATAACGAGGTCATATTAGATGATTAATTAGGTATTATACTTTCCGTCCTACGGGGTCAGCGAGAGGAAGAGGACGGTAGAGGAGGCAGTTAGGGCAGCGGTCAGTATCCTTCATGAGGAGACCATGTGCTTAAAAGAGGGATCTTTACACGAGGGCGACGAATGTTGGGGTACGAGTTGTGGGACGATATAGTTTAGGAGGTGAGTGAGGAGAGGAGGGAAGGAATGGGGGGGGGGTTATTTATATCTATTTGAATGTTGCTAGCAGTGGATTGGCTTATGATTGACTGATAACTTGGTGGCAACGGATTATAATCCTTTGGTTGTGGACCTCTTCACTTGGGTGGCAGACTGCTTAAGTGGTGGTAGTGATTGCTGTGTGTGGCGTTTATAGGTAGGCCTCTTTAGGGTCGTTGTTGGTGGATGGTGTGCATTGATTGGGATGACAATATACAATGGCTGATAATCCTAACCTTATAGTGCCTAAATTTTATTATAGGTCCTTTAACTGTAGTTATTGTCTATTTTATTTATTTGTCCACGAAATTTAATCAGAGAGAAGGTCAGTTTTGAAATTATATTTTTAGAGCCTGTGAATATTACAGGCCTAAAATGTTACGAACCCGGAGATTTATTATATACTAAAATAGTGATTATATCTCTAAATATAAGAAATATAATATAATGTATTATTTTATTATATATCATATTCACAATTATTATTTATTATAACAGAGGGATCAAGCTATTCTGTTAATCTACTGTAAGGAGTGCGGTTTTTGTTATTAGTGTTATTTCTAAAAGTCACTCGATGTTTCTACTACTACCACCTTGACATTAGATAATAATAATATAAAGTAAAAATTCTTCCTCCCACTGAATATATTTAATTTTATAAAAAACTTACCTAATAAATATTTTATATATATTTAAATCATATATTAATTATTCGAGTTAAAATAATATTAAATTGTTACTAAATTATTAATTAATCTATTGTTCTATTAATATCTAAATTAATGAATAATAAGAACTTAATATATCGCTTATTACTGTAAAGAAGATATTTAATAATATAAATATACTATAATAATAATAGTTTAGCATTTATTTATTACATTTTATTATTGTAATTATCTTTTTATTAATTATCTTATTTATTATATATCAATGATGTTGATTAAGATATTTTTGTTATGTATTTAATAGCGGTTGAGATTTGCAGCATTTATTTAGATTTACAATAACGGGGCTAATAGCTTTTTTGACGTTATACGTATTGAGGGCTGCTACGTGTGTGCTGACCTTGTAGCGGTGATTTACTTGATCTTATTGGCTTGGTAAGAGGTACGTAAACATATTATTGTTATTTATTTAACAATACATCAAATGAAAAAATTGTTCCAAATATGTTATTTTTTATAAGAACTGGTTGATAGTTGATCATGTTGAAATTTATAAACACTAAAGTGCTAGTTATACACCAGTTAAATAATAATTTTGTTCTTGTGTTCCAAGAGTAGATTGATTGATAGTTATATGAAGGTTTTTTCTAAGATAAGCCTTGTTTGCAAGATGAATTTTTTGTACGTCTCCATATTTAATTTGAATGAGATAAATATAATGTACGTGTTTAATTAAAACAATATTGTTTTAATAATAAAATTTATACAAAATAATTGAAGTGAGTGTGTGTGTGTGTGAGTGTGTGTGTGGGGGCGCGGAGCGTGTGTTGTGTTCGGCGTGTTTGTGTAAATGTAAATCTGTGTGGGTAGTAGTGTAAGTAAATAATCTTGTGTGTACAGTAATGCTTGTGTTGGTTTGATAGGTGATATAGTAATAGTCTGTAAGTGAGGATGATTAAGCATAAAAAATCTGTGTGTAAGAGTAAATCCTGGAGTGAATGTGAGATAAGTAAGGTAAATCATGCGTGTAGAAAAAAGTAAATCTGTTGTGAATGAGTTTCCTAAGAAAGTCTGGGTGTGACTGTGTGTGTGTTGTGTGTGTAGTGTGCGTGTGTGCGTGTGTGAGTGTAAATGTAAGTGCCTATGGGTAAGATGTATAGTGTCCATAGTGAATGTGGTGTATACAGTGTCATGTGAATGTGTGGGTATAAGTGTAAGTGTGGTGTACTGAGTGTAAGTATAATGTAAGTGTCTATGGGTAAATGTAAGGCATGTCATAGTGAATGTGTGTATAAGTGGTATCATAGTGAATGTTTTAGTATAAACGTAAAGTGTAGTTGTGAGATGTGTCGCCTAAGTAGTAATGAACAATAGGCACATGACAGTAAGAATAACACCTAAGTATAAGATTAATAAAAATAATCAAATATAAAATAATAAAAAAAATAAAAATAATAATAAAAAAATAAAATAATAAATCATAAATATAAAATTAAATAAAAAGTATTAAAAGCACAAATTAAAAACATATATGTTAATAAATTGAATATAGAATAAATTTTTTAAAACTATGAGTTAAAGCACGTTAAAGCAGAAGTTTAAAGCAGTAAAGCAGAAAGTTAAAGGAAGTGAAGCAGAAAGTTAAAGCAGTAAGCAGAAAGGTTAAAGCAGTAAGCAGAAAGTTAAAGCAGTAAGCAGTAAAAACAAAAGCATACTAACCCCCTTGGTGCTATGTAACATCGTACATTTTATTGATTTTACTGATTTACCTGGCTTTAGAGGTAATTTTAGTTTGGTAATTATTAAATGGTAATGTTCCCAGAGGCACGGCTTGTGATTAATAGAAGGCACATCAATTAAAGAAAATAGTGAAGGAAAGCAGCCTAAAAACAGAGACAGTGAGTTTAAAATCAGCAGTAAAAACAGTAAAATTAAAGCATAGTAATTCCCTCTTTGATTGTTTTGGTTATATATATTTATTGCAGTCATTTACTGCGTACTTTAAGGGCTGTAAAGTTTTATGTTTTTAAATCTAAATATATGTTAATAATTGTAGATAAAATAAATATGAATTTATATATCAGAACACTTTCTGGAATTTTTTAATTTTCTAACAATTTTTAAAAATTTATAATTATAAAAAGTATTAAGTAAATCAAGTAGTTGAGAGTGTACAGTAAAATAATTGTTAATAAATATGTGTTAAAATCTCTAGCTAGTAGTACTTTTAAGTTTTGTTAGCATGTTTTTTAGGTTCGTCGATAAATGTTTTAATAAAAATTGTTTTATATTTGTTTATTGTATATTATTATTATTATTGAATGACTTATAGTATATATAATTTTTTTTTCAATTTTCGCTTTTCGGAAATATATTTGCGGCCTGAGGGCGCAAACTTGCTGTGCGTTCGGTCACTCTGGTGTTATACTTATTGTCGCCTGCGGGCTGCACGTCGTGCAGGCTGGTTGAACGCGGCGGGCGGGGTACCGTCGGTCGGGTCGCTATCCTGTCGGTGTTTGTGAGGTCTGGCTATATCCCTTGTTTGCGGGTGGGTTGCGCATTCGGCCGCCTCTTGGATGGTATCTCTGCTCTTATTTGAAACTATGTGTGATAGTACTATAATTAAATATTAGCTTTTTATGTTTCTCTCTTTTCGGTGATAGGTTAGATAAAAGTGGTATAGAGTATGAGTTCCATCAATAGTATGATTCACCTCCAAATGATGAATTCATTTCATATTTATTATGATGTGTATCTTAAAGATGATCGCTTGAGCTTGTCAAAGATGAGTTCATTGGCATATATGATGAACTTCTTCCAAAGTTGAAGTGCATTCAATATTGCTTGAGGCATCTAGCTGAGGATCATAATGTTGAGCGAGCATCAACTGTGAGGCAATTTTCTAAAACTATTTCAGTAGTGTGTGAGTGTTATGTTTGTATAGGTTGTTTATTGTGTTATTCTGTTGTTTGTTTGGTTGGGTTGTGTAGTGGTTAAGTGTCTATGCGTTTTAATTTTTTTTTTTCTTGTTTATTTTATGTTGTTTATGGATAAAGTGTAAGTCGGCTTAATATTTAGGTACAATTAGTGTGTTATATATGTGTCATAGTGATATGTTGTGTATATTATGGTAAGTTGTTGTTGTGTTGTTTTTGTTTTCTCACTAAAAAATTTAATTATTGAAAACCATATATTAAACAATTAACAAGTATAATAATAAACAAAAATAAAAAAAAAATATTAAAAAAAAAATAATCATCTAGAAAAAATAAAATAACTAAAAATAATTATATAAGGTAAATAAAAAGTATTAAAAAAAATTCAAAGGACATAATGTTAATAAAATACATAAGAGTTAAAACAGTAAAAAACATATGAGTAAAGCAAGTAAATGCAGAAAGATTAAAGCAGTTTTAATGCAGAAAGTATTAAAGCAGTAAAGCAGAAAGTTTAAACAGTAAACAGGAAGTTAAAGCAGTAAAGCAGTAAACAAAAGCATACTAAATCAACAACCTTGGTGTTAAGGTAACACACATCTATGTGGATTTACTGATTTTTGCCTTTAGCGTATAGTAATGACTTAATCGATAAAAATGATGTCTCTGCGGTAAAACAATATTGCATTTAGCAGTAAAACCATTGAGTTAAAGCAGTAAACAGTAAAACAAAAGCATCTAATCCCTTAGGTGTTAGGGAGGGGTAGTTGATTTACTGATTTACTGCTTTAAGGTATGTAAAGTATTAATGTTTTTATGAAAGTAAATATTTACGTACAATTGTAGTAAAAAATATAAATAGAATTATAAATACATGACAAAGAAGCTGAGAATTCTTTCCTTCTTACATACAATTTTTAAAAATTTATAAATTAAAAAGTATTAAGTAAAAAGTATTAAGTAAAAAATAATGTTAATAAATATATGTGTTAAATAATAGGGCTGTAATGAGTTACAGTTTTAGGTTCGCGAAAATGTTTTTTAATAAAAATGTTTAAGTATGAAATAAAAATGAATGACTTATAGTATATATACATTTTTCATTCCGCGCGGGAATATTGCCGCCTGAGTGGCGCAAATCACGTCTCGGGACGGGCGGGTATATTGTCTGTTCCTGCGGGCGCAACGCGCGGCCGGGCCCGGGAACGCGGCTGGGCGGGGAACGCGGCGGGTGCACCTGCGGGTGTGAGGCTGGCATCCCTTTGCGGGCTGGGGCGAGCATGCGGCGCCCTGATGGTACGCGCTTATGAACTAGGGGAAGACATTAATAATAACTCTGTTCTCTTTGGTGTAGGTAGAAAAGGGTAGAGATGAGCCATTCAAAGAATGGATTTTCATCAGAAGATGACAATCATCAATATAAGATGGTATCAAAGATGACGTCCTCATAAGATGATGTGTCATCAAAGATGGGAACCTTAAAGTTGTGTGCCTATCAAATTGTCTCTGAGGCTATTTAATGCTTTGAGGCATTCAAAAGTTGAGGATCAAAGTTGAGGGGCATCAAAAATATCGAGTGTGTGAGTGTAAGTTTTATAAGTTGTATTTAAGTTGTATATCGATGTAACTTGAAGATATATTAGCTAGTATTTAAATTCTTCGATAAACATGGAGGTGTCAAGCGACTTATAAAGTGTCATAATGTGTGTATAAGTTGTCATAGTGAATTGTTGGTTATAAGTGTCATAGTGTATGTGTGTAGGTGTGGGTGCAAAGTTTTTTTAAAAAAAAAAATATATCTATATTTATATATTATATATATATATTTATATTTTAATAATAATATTAAATAAATATTATTATATATATATTATAGGCTATAAGTGATAGAAAAAAGACTAACTCATAGTAAGGAAGCTCCTAAGAGCAGCTTTGTAATATACACCAATCGATTACGCATTCCTTATAACCTAGGGGTAGACACCCATAATTAGGGCTTATTCCGGGGCTTCAGGGGGAGGCTAGAAAGAGGGGCCTTGAATAAAAAGTGGCACTCAGTCTGGACTATGTTGGGCACCTCACTTGGTCACTTAATGTGGCCTCATTGGCATCATTGGCACTCAATATGGCACTCTATTTCACTTGGCACTCTTAATTGGCACTCATTGGCAACTCACTGGCAGCTGTACTGCTCACACACGTGGCACTCATCAGAATAAAATCAAATAGAACTAATAGAACAATTATATACAATTCAAATCTTCTTCCATTTGGATTATGAACCTAATCAAAAGTCCTCAAAAGTTAGCGTGGGTCAAAATTGAGCGACCATGGTATTGGGTAGGTCAAGGGCCGAAATATTCATGGTCAAACAGAGGTTATAGGTGACATCAAAAAAAGGGCTAAGATCCCTAAAGGAAGGACACAAAATTACCGTGGGTCAGGTCAAAATTGCCCCATGGACGACCAAAGGGTTGCAGGGGTGTTTGTACGTGTGTATAAATGTAAATGAAAGTGTATATGGGTAAATGTAAATGTCATAGTGAATGTGTGGGTAAATGTAAGTGCAATAGTGAATGTGTGTATAAAGTGGTGTGTGGTTGTGTGTGTGTGTGTGTGTGGTGTGTGATGTGTGTGTGGTGTGGTGGTGGTGTGTGTGTGTGTGTTTTGTGTGTGGTAGGATGTTCAAGTTAGGATAAGATCATACAATATGCGTTTTCCAAGTTTGGAATCGAAATATGTAGACGTTTGGTGGGGCACGAGTTGGCCTAATGAAAATTTGGTCGTGGCCTTTCTCAAAATTGACCCATGGTTTATTGGCAAGGTCAAAAGGCCTTAATTCATTTGGTCCAAACTAGGTAAGACATTCAAAAAAGTGTCTAAAGTTTCCGCTATAAGGTAAGGACATAATGTACCGTGTGTCAAATTGACTTTCCATGTATTATGTGTATCTATAAAAAATAATCGTTCGGGACAAATAAATTGACCACATTGTGTATCTGTCATTAGCTTTGGAGCAATATGGGGAAGGAACAAAAATTAGAGGTTAATGACACAATCAAAAATATAGGGCTTATAGCCTCCTTAATAATGATGATCAAAAAAATTACCGGAGGGCAAAAATTGACGCCATGGTAGAAGAAATTTATGGTGAGGCTGTCAAAAATTATAGCCGGGGGAGGCAATACGTATCAGACTATCGGTTTGCTTACGCCAACCTGTTTGGCGCAACCTGCCTTCGAAGGGTTGCCCGAATAAATCAGGGTGCCCGGAAATAAATTGGGTGCCAAAAAATTTTATGTTGCCAAAAAATTAGGGTTTGCCAAAAAAATAAAAAATCATGGGAAAACATGAAAAATTGAGAAACAAAGGAGGGTTGGTCCAAAAAAGGGTCAAGGCCCAAAAAGGTAAAGGCGTGTTACTCCATAAAAAGTATCCCAGAGTTGTCATGGATGACAAACAAAGAGGGTTTCTAAAGAAGGGTGGTACTGTCATGGATGGCAAGCAAAGAAGGTGTCAAAAAAATGTAGTCGTTGGTAGTGTCATGGATGACAAACAAAGAGGGTATCATACACACTTTTTTGGGTGTAAACGTTGGCGAGAACTAAATTGAACCAGTATGTTGTAGATCGTCCTGTTCATGGTCATTCTGTGGTACAGGATGAAGTGATTACGTCGGTTTTTTATGCGGTTGTTGAGGAGTCACTCACGCGAGGCCTTTCGAGGCGTGTGTTTACGAAAATCCAAACACGTGGCTGGGAGATCGCAAGAAACCAAAGTGAGATTGATGTCTAGTAAATCGATATTGTCTGACAGGAGAGAAAATGTCGAGTTTTTGGCAGAGGCGAGAATAAAGGTTGCTCATAATACCAGAGCCAGAATGACGGGGGGTTTTTTTTGTTGGATGGTGGGTATGGTTGTTTCGTTTCTTCTTTTTTCACGCTGAGACCCCCCTCCGGGGTGATTTAATCTTCTTCACTTTCTACTTTGTACGTATTTTATACTTAATAGTGAGGGTCGTCGCATTCTCCGTGATTGAGCTCATAAGGGTGGATACTCTTCTGACTGCGCCTCGAGTCCTTACTATTTAATTTAATGGGGATTCGGTTTTATTTTTGTAGGGGGTGGGGGGTCAACGGCTGGGCTTTCTTTTCGACTTTCTTCGTATTCTTCTACCATTTTCGATATTTTATTCTGTTTGTCAATATATTTTTTGTTTTTTTTTGAACTTTACCTTTTTTTTTTTTTGTTTTCTTTTTTTTTATCGCAGTCTTTTTGGGTTAGATATAATGGTAGATGAATGAATTTATTATTTATTATTTATTTTTTTTTATTATTTCTTTATATTTTTTTGCATGTATTATTATTATATATTATATATCATATTATTATCTCTTTATATTATTTTATTAATATGTATATCTATTTATATTTTTTATGATTATATTATTTTATTTTTATTATTTATTCTCATACTATACTATATATATATATATTTAATTTATATTTATTCAATGAATAAGGTATTATATCCCGGTATATATTATTTATTGATAATAACTTTATATAAGCTGTTAAGTTAATTCACACTCTCTATATATTAATAATAATATATAATAATAAATAATAATAATATAAATAATAATCAGATCATGTGAAAATGTAATAATTATATGCCCTAGAGCACAAATAACTTTTAATTATTTTTATGACCTACTCTACTTTAATATATTTGTCCAGAATTCAGTAGGCACAAAAAAGGTTCTACTGTATTTTCAATGTCTAACCCTAACAAAGAACTTGATAAATATACGAAAAAATAAGTTTTTTAAAAAAAAAATTTATAAAAAAAACCAAAAATTTTGGCCTTTGGTCTTTTTTTTAAAAAAAAAAAAAAAAAAGTTTTTTTTTATATAAAAACGAAGGGGGTTTTTGGTGAAGTCAATCCAGCCTATGACTTAATTACTATGCATATGAGTTATTATTATATATGTAGGTATTAGTATCAATATATATATAGTAATATTGAGCTGTAAACTGATTATTAATTTTATAAAAGTAAAAACTCAATTAAAATCATGATACTTTATATATTGCCATTAATGCAGTTATAATTACTGTATTGTGATATTTTAGATACATATAATATATAGTCAATACTATATATTATATATATATACTAGTCTATCGTATATTATATATATATTTATATTATTTAGGTTATTTTTATTTTATAGGGTAGTTATATATATATATATATATATTATTATATATTATATTATTTCGTTATAATATTATAGTATAGTAGCATGTATATTGGCCTTATAATCAATATATATGATATAAAATATATATATATATACTATATATATATAGCAAACTTCCTTTTCGGCATCGAACCACATATATGTTGTTATGGATTACATATGTATATATATATATCGGATAGAAAGAAAATATTCTATATATATATAAATATACTTATTTATCTTATTATATATTTTACCGTCGTCCCTTGTGCTCACACTCACTACTTATATATATATATTATTACCTATATATATATATATATTATATTACTATTCATATTATATATATTATTCTTATTGAGTTTATTATTATTATAATAGTTATTATAATATATATATAATTTTATGTTTAAGGTATATTTTATATATACTAATAAGAGCAATAGCTTAATATTATAGTGATATATATATCACTAGTATATTAGTTATATAGTGAGTATAATATAATATATATATTAACGTATATATATATTGAGTATACGGTATAAGATTTTATAGTTAGCTCTGTCTACTAAAATTTATATGTTAAGGTATATATATATATATTATATATATTAACTCTTTATATATATATCTAATATCTATATATCTATATATATAGTATATTATTATATATGGTATATATATATAGTAGTATTTATAATAAAATTATATTATATATATATTATATATATATATAATAAACTTATAATATATATATACATATAATTAATATTGTAAATATATATATATTATATATATATCATATTTATATATATCCTATATATATTATATATATATATTAATATACTATATACTATAGTATATATATCATCTATAATAAAAAAAGACTATATGATATACTTGTAAAATAAGTAATTTAAAAATAACCAAACAAAAAAAAAAAAAACAATAAAATTTTTTTGGGCCTTGGGTCTTTTTTTAAAAAAAACGTGTTTTTGTTTTTTTTTAAAAAAAAAGCGCAACGGTTTTTTTTAATCCCAACCCTATTATATATTATATACTATATATAATATTATTATACACTTATATATATACACTATATACTATAATAGTATCATATACTACTTATATATATATATATATATATATATATATACCTAATATATCTATAATATATATATATATATTAATTATATAGATATATATATATATATATAATAATTATATATATATATCTTTATATTATATATAGTCTATATATAATATATACATATGTATATTATATATAATATATAATGATATATTATATATATATACTATAGTATATATATATATATATATATATATATATATAAATAATTTATAATATATACTCATAATATAATAGAAATAATATATATATAGTATATAATATAGTATATATATACATATATATTAAATAAATATATAAATAATATATATATATATAGTGATATTATTATATAATTATATATATTATTAGAGGGGAAACCGGATAATTCGCACTACGCATTATTACCGTATATATAATAAATCCGCGTCATTTTTCTAATATCCGCTATCCTGCATCCACAAATATTGAATAATGACATTTTATGCCAATAGCAGATATCAATCAATCACCAAAAAATGATATAAGTATGATAATAGAAAATCCAAATACGCAAGTGATTTGTAACTTCTTCACTACATTGATTACATAGATACTTTTTAAGTTTTTGCTGACTTTGGTCATTTTCTAGGTGTAAAATATCTTCCACTTGACAACACTGGTTTATTGTTTTTGAGTTTGCACCGCGTTTGTTTTATTTTTATGTTCGTTAATTCGTTATAATTACTTTTTACGCGCGCACACACCACACCTATATATATTATTATATATAATATATATATATAATATATATATTATATATATATTATATATATATATATAATATTATTATATATATATTAATATATATATATATATATATTTATGTACTATATAATATATATATATATATATATATATATATATATATATATAGCAGTGTACTATAACTGCAAATTCCTTTTAAATTTCTGTCTGATACTCTCTGTTCGTTTTCGTTATATTTCTACAGCGTGAATCTTTAAAAAATCATAAATTAGTGTTATATTTGTTATTAGTTAACAGTGAAGTGAAATTTTGTTAAAAGTGTATTCGATTATAAATAATGACTCCACGATTGAAGTGTGGGAATTTTTCAAGGCTCTTTCAAAGGATTGGGGACAGTACAATGTTTGCAAATCTATTTTTTCCTGAAAAGGACGTGGAACGAGTAACTTGTACAGCCATTTGCAATTCAAATATCCATAAGAATATAAAGAGCTTCAAGAAAAGAGAAAGGGAAAACAATGTCGCAAACTCAACAACAGCAAGCATCAACATCATCGTCATCATCACTAGTTGTTGAAGTAAAAAATATACGACGAATAATTATAATAAATTTTGAAAAGAGATGAAAATAGGAGAAAAAAACTTCCAAGCAAAGTATATAATAATAGTATACTATATAATATATAGTATATAATATATATATAATATGTATATATTATATAATATATAATATTATCCACTATATATTATATTAAACTATATATATATATATATATTTCAAAACAAAGTCATTATGGATAATAAAATTGCTGAAATGATTGTCTTAGATCACTTACCGTTCAGTCATGTAGAAGATAGTGGCTTTCAAAGGTTAATGGAAGGAGCTTCACCGCAGTATGTATTAAAATGTAGGAGATTTTAGACTTGATATGTGATGAAATATATCAATCAGTAAAAAGTAAGATGACATCAATCATATCCTCCCTAAAACTGAATATGTCTTCATTACAAACTGATACATGGTCTGCACACACATTATTGGGTCTCTGTTTAGTTCACTAAACTTGTCACGTCAAGTTGATAGGAAACTTCAGAGGCCAGCACTTTGTGTTATGTGCAGAACCTCTTTCGGAGCGTCATACCGGCGAATATCTTGGAACAGTGCTTATTGCATGCTGGATAAATAGAAGATTTTACATTTTTTCCGCCACTCACGGGCGGAACCCTATTCAAGGAGGGGGTGTTTCATGCCTCAGAAGCTCACCAACTAACGCAAATTACGCAGAGTGAAAGCACAGACGCAGGAATACGAAGTGAGGGAGATTTAAATTCAGCTGACCACCAGAAGATGGAAGAGAATTCCCAGAACAGAGGGTGGCAGGAAAGAAGAAAGCACCGCAGCGAACTAACCTGGAGTTACCAATATCCACACGATCAAGTACACTGTGTAGTAACAGATGCAGGCGCAAATATGAAAAAAGCACTTTTCTTGTCCGGTGTGAAAAATTTGGACTGTTTTGCACTTCAGATTCAACTTGGTTAAGAATGGAATAACTGCTCAAAAATGTATCAGATTTATTAGCCAAGTTTAGGTCGATTGCTACTCATTTCAGTCATTCACCTTGAGCTCAATATTGATTTTAAAAAAATACAATCAAGATTAAGTGTACCTCAATTTTCTGTTGTGCAAGATATTCAAACGCGATGGAACAGTAGCCTTCACATGCTTGAAAGAATGAATGAAATTAATGAAGCTATCTAGATGTCTTTATATGCTTCACACAACCCAAAGGTGAAACCCTTCACGGCCGATACACTTTTGAATAATTGTACTGCTCGACTTAATTAAGCCCTTTGAT
>JABUQX010045477.1:30000-36517 GCA_015478945.1 Trachelipus rathkii | reverse complement strand
CTGCAATCTCCCCCTCTCAAATCCTCCTCCATCACTCTCCTAACCACTGACCGCCACCACCAATCATCACTCCACCCAATAGTTTTCCTGAACACAATCCCCTCTCCCTAAACAAAACCCCAAAAATATTAGGACTCACCTATGACACACATGACGTTCTCCCCCCACATCGACCAAATCACCTCATCAACCCAACGAAAACTAAATATCCTCCGAATTCTTTCCCAAGACAACTTCAGTGACAGGAAACACACCTTTACCACCACTTATAAACAACTCCTCAGAACAAATATAAACTTTGTTTCCTACGCATGGTTCCCTTCTGCACTGGGTCAAAATCTAATTCAAAATTACAAATCGCACAAAACACTGCCCTCAGAATTATCACTTCATGCACTAAAATCACTCCCCCCATCCAATATTTACGACGAGATCTCTTACATCCCTTCCTATCTCCACCCACCTGGAGATGGTGGGGACCAATCTACCAGAAAACTCTAAATCCAACCCACCAATGTCACCAAATATTCTCTACTCCTCCCGACACAGACTAAAAAATCCCCCACCCCACTCTGCCAGCCAAATTCTATAATGACATCTACAACATTATCCCCCTCTCCCTCCCAATAGGTCATGGCTTACACACATATCCATACACATTTAACTAACACGTACTACAAAACCGCCCCACAACAACTTTACTAAATTCTATTCCCCCAAATTTCTTAATAGAAGAAACACTCGTCCAGAAGAGGACAATTGACTAATGCCTGAGCAGACCAGGGTCACCACCAAAGCTCTACATGAATATAGACTAAACTAGATAATGTTACCTCCCCACCTGCACCAGATATCACATTTCCCAGGACACAATTGAGCACCTCCTTCTGGGGTGTTCTGCTCTCGACGCCCCCCCTGTGTGCCGACTTTTTTTTTTTTTTTGTGTCTTCCTTCTCGACCTGTGGAACTGCCCAAGAGTGGTGGCCGGCTTCCTGGAAGCAGTGTGGCCCTAAATTGAGACGGCCAGGGCAGAAGTAGTATATATATATATATATATATATATATATATATATATATATATATATATATATATATATATATATATATATATATATATATATATATATATATATATATATATATATCTTTTTATTCATATATATTTATATATATATATATATAATACATACATACAGAAAGAAAGAAAGAGAAAGAGAGAGAGGAGGAGAGAGAGAGGAGAGGAAGAGAGAGGAGGAGAGAGAGAGGAGAGAGAGAGAGGGAGATGGAAGGAAAGAGGGAGAGAGAGAGAGAATGGAAATGCAGCCATGGCCCCTGGCCCCCCCCCCCAACACGCCAATCGTATATATATATACATATACATATACATACATACATACATATATACAGAAGAAGAAGAAGGTTGAGCATACATACATACATACATATATACATACATACATATATATACATATACATATATGCATATACATATATTCCATATACATATATATATATATACAATATATATCTATACATATATATATATATAGAGCATATACATATATATATATATATATACATATATATATATATATATATATATATATATATATATATATATACATATCATCATCATCATCATCATCATCATCATCATCATCATCATCATCATCATCATCATCATCATCATCATCATCATCATCATTATCATCATCATCATCATCTTCTCTCCCCAAGACTGGGAGAAGGTGCGTAACATGCACCGGAAACAGAAAAGTAGTAGAAAAATATGAAGCAAGTCGAAAAGAAACCCAGCCTTACCAAACACTTTTATACCTTTTAGTGAGAGCTCGTCGCAGTCAGAAAATCCACCCTAGAGCTTCAAGGGACCGCAACGTATCCTCACTATGGCATCTCGTCAATGTGGGGTCCCTTGGCCAAAGTGAGCTACAACCATACCTCCTCACGAATACCAGCAATTCACTGCTGTTAAGCACCTTTCTTCTTGTCTCTGCCAAACTCACATTTCTCTCCTCCAGGCATTCTTTTACTGACTCAAACCACTTTTTCTTCGGTCTCCCAGCCAGTCGATTACTTTCCATATGACCACTATCTCAACGTACTTTCATTTATTCTCTCATTTACCTCTTTCTTCACACCACATAACTCTTTATTACGTTTATTCCTCATTTTATCAATTCTTCTCACATCTAACACTCCCCTAAGATTGTCCATCTGAGCACAATGTACTTTAGATCTATTCCTCTTATTCCAGACCATAGTCTCACTACAATACATTAACACAGGTAACAACATATCTTCATGTAAGACCCTAGCGATTTAATTGCACTAGTCACCTTTCTGTCATTTGCAAATTTTCTACTACACTGCATCATCCGTTCCTTTTTTATCCAACATATATCCTAAATATTTAAACTAAGATACTTTTTCCAGCTACTCACCACCTAGCATACTTCACACCGACTACTGTCTTCACTCACAACCATAACCTTACTCTTATCTACGTTTACTTTCAAATCTCTCCTTTAACACACCCTGACCAATCCTCTCAAATTTTCTTCAGATTTGCCACACAAAACCAAATCATCCTCATATAATAGGTAGGGAACCATCCACTCTCTTCCATTCTCCACCATTCTAATACCATTCCTTGCCACATCCTCTTAAAATTCTTTCATAGCCCCATCCATATACAAATTGAATAACCAAGGAGACATAACACATTCCTGCCTCACTCCACTACTAATATGAAACCAATCACTTTCGTTACTATTTATTCTTACACACGCTTCACTTGATTTCATTCAGAAGCTTACCCCCAACACCATATATTACTAACACCTGTCATAGAGCTTTCCTATTAGTCCTATCATAAGCCTGTTGCAAATCCATAAATCCTGAGTACAATTTATTCTTCTTCTCCCTCATTTTCCCAATCATGTTTCAATGTAAAGATTTTATCCACAAATCTTCTACCACTTCTAAACGCACCTTGTTCTCACCAATCAGCTCTTCAGTCACTCGGCGCACTCTTTCGACCAAAATACCAGCATATATCTTCCCTACAACACTCAATAAACTAATTATCCTATAATACCTACAGTTATCTTATCCTCTTACCCTTATGTAAGGGTACTATTAATGCTCTCCTCCAATTCTTCGGAACTATACTCTTCATAAACGCTTTGTTACACAACGTCCAAATCCAATCAATCACCATCTCGCATATATATATATATATATATATATATATATATATATATATATATATATATATATATATATATATGTATATATATATATATATATATATATATATATATATATATATATATATATATATATATATATATATATATATATATATATATATATATATATATATATATATATATATATATATAATGACATACTTTACATTCATAAATGGAAATTTATTTTGCATACATTTATAAAAAATATCAATACGTAGGAAAATGATTAAAAAAAATAAAATATTGGCAAGTTAAAATTGCCAAAAGGACTTGCAAGTACCAAGCACAAGTACCAAGGCACAAGTGCATAAGTAACAAGTATACTGAGTTTTTATAATTGGCAATACTGCACAGCACAGGTAATTCAAAAAATGTAATTTGAGACAAGTACAAGAAATAATGAAATTTGAACCTGCTTGATAACAACATATATATATATAGCATATATATATATATATATATATATATATATATATATATATATATATATATATATATATATATATATATATAAGCTGGTTTGATTGTGAAAAACACCTTGAAATGATTCTTTGATCTTTGTCTCTCTTTGAGCCTGAGGAAGAAACTTTGAAAACTGATACTTGAACGAGTCTGATGGGTCTCACTTTGATCCATTTGACTTAAACTGAAAGACTCTGATTAACCCTCCCTGACCATTGCTTTATTATAACCATTATTATTATTATTATTACCCACCACACACCATTACCATTACTTCCACAGTCTCCCATTTAAAACACACCATCCTCACAAACACACACCACCCAACACACACACACACATAAACACATATTACATATTATTATTATTATTACATATACATATATGAGCATCTTTACCCTCCTGGTCCAGGTCCACCCTCAACTGAGGTACACTGTTCTGAGGGAGGGTCACACCGCCTTGGGCGGTTCCACAGGTCGAGAAAGGAAGATATAGAGAAGTCGGCACGGGGGCGTCAATAGAGGAGCACCCCAGGCTGAGGCAGTGCCTCTATTGTGTCCTGGGGAAATGGGACATCTGGCAGGTGGGGAGGTAATATTGTCTTGTTTGAATCTATATTTATATTGCAAGAGTTTTGGATGGTGACCTGATCTGCTTCGGGCGAGGTCAATTTGGCCTCTTCTGGACAGTGCTTCTTCTATTTTGAAATTTTGGGGAGGGGGGGAAATGAATAAAATGTTATTGGGGCGAATTTGGAGGTACGTGTTAGTTAGTTGTGTATGGATATGTGTAAGCCATGGGAGGAGAGGGTGGATAATGTTGTAGATGTCATTGTAGAATTTAGCTGGTGAGGAGGGGTTGATTTTAGTCTGTGTCGGGAGGGGTTGGAGAATATTTGGTAACATGGGTTGGTTGGATTTAGGGTTTTCTCTAGAATTGAGTTCCTCCATCTCCAGGTGTGGGTGGAGATAGGAAGGGACGTAAGTCCTGGTCATGTAAATGTTGGATGGGGGTAGTTTTAGTACATCCAGTGATAATTCTAAGGGCGATATTTGTGTGATTTGTAATTTTGTCTAGATTTTGACAGTGCTGGGAACCATGCGGGGAAAGCATAGTTTATATTTGTTCTGAGGAGTTGTTCATGGTGGTAAGGGTGTGTTTCCTGTCGCTGAAGTCATGTTGGGGAAAGGGGTTCGAGGGTGTTTAGTTTTTGTTGGGTTGATGAGGTGATTTGTCGATAGTATATATATATATATATATATATATATATATATATATATATATATATATATATATATATATATATATATATATATATATATATATATATATATATTTATATGTTTGTGTGTATATGTCCAGGCACAGTTCCCATCTCCAAATAAATGAACATCGATTAAAAATGGGAAAGAGTGATTCTCAGTATTGGCATAGAAGCACACAAAAGTTAAATAATGAACCTATCATACACGGTATAACACACACACACACACATTTATCTTGTGCTCCAAGAGGAAAGTAACAGACCAATATACTCTTTCGATATCTAGCACGCTTTTATTATTATTATGATACTGACTGGATAGCACACCATGAGTGCGACATTGGTTCGATGTAAGTTAAGCAGGGAGAAATAAAGTGATAGTGATACATTTGAATTAGAGTTGCCCGAGCATCGCATTTTTCCATCATCTGTCCTCGAGGTCATGGATGATCGTATCATAACAATAAAATGGAATGCCGATAAGCACCAGGCACTTAAATCTAAAGTCCGAATAGTCCGTTTGAGGATAATCCTATCAGATATTGATTACATTTTAGAAAAGGTTTCAGTAGTTGATTTTATTATATTTCCATCTAAGTCACTACCAATTCTTTTTAATTGAAAAAAGAGTATGAATTTTTTAATAATATAAAAAAAAAAAAAAAAGTTGTAATTTATGCATACACTTACACATAAATATAAAAAATTATTTTACTAGATTGTCTTATATATATATATATATATATATATATATATATATATATATATATATAAGTTAAAGAATATATATATATATATATATATATATATATATATATGTATATATAAAGTATTTAAATAAGAATATATTGTTAAAGAAGAAAATAATGCATGTCTTTATATATATAATATATATGAATATGTTGAAAGTATATTATATATATAGTATATATATATATATATATATATATATATATTTATATATATATATACTATATATACATATATATATATATATATATATATATACAGAGGTAAGTAATGATCCTGTTATCTGTTATCTCCGGTTACTAACGAACTGCCTCAGTAACGGAGCAACGGGACTCGCCATTTTTCTTTCCGCGTAAACGCTCCGGGAATAGTCCTGCTATTTTTTTCGTTACTTTTTGTTCGTTACATTTGTTCATCCTCTTTGAATGTTTGATGTCCAACTGACCAACTCTGGGATCAAGCCAAAAAACCCTTTGTGACATATATATATATATATATATATATATATATATATATACATATATATATATATATATATATATATATATATATATATATATATATATTATATATATATATATATATATATATATATATATATATATATATTATATATATATATTCTATAATATATATATATATATATATATATATATATATATATATATATATATATATATATATATATATATATATTTATATATATATATAATATATATATATATATATATATATATATATATATATATAAGGAATAAGGGGAATT
>JABUQX010045477.1:5000-17500 GCA_015478945.1 Trachelipus rathkii | reverse complement strand
TATTGTTCTATTTGAGCTAGTGAATCATTTATAACATAAATGCAACCCTTTTCTTATTCATTAGATGTTCAGGTGTCAATCTAGAATGGACGTTGGTAAATTTATGTCTGCACTCCTGTACATGTCTTATGTCAGGTCCTAGCAGGATGCGTGAAACCTTTCATGATTAAATTTAAAAGAGTCGAGATTTTGAACAAAAAGCCTGTTATAATTAATATGTGCTACAGTGTTACCAAGAAAAGTCTAAAGATACAAAGATGTAATCCAATTGATGTTGAAGGCGACAGATATAGAAAACTCTTCAATGTTTACAGAGGGCATAAAAATTATAATCTTGATACTTTTGATGCAAAATGATGAGGATATAGCAGTAAAACTTTCAAGTTTACTTCTTCATCATTTAAACATCACAGTATTTTTTTACTAACGCAGAATATCTTTATCAGAAAAGATAATGAGGATGTGTCTTATTAACAACAGATAGTTTA
Organism: Trachelipus rathkii; assembly: GCA_015478945.1. NCBI lineage: Eukaryota > Metazoa > Arthropoda > Malacostraca > Isopoda > Trachelipodidae > Trachelipus > Trachelipus rathkii. Next base: position 17,012 of record JABUQX010045477.1, on the reverse strand, counting down.
ATCTTGTTCGGACAAAGAAGGGAATGAGTCAGGTCAATGTTGTGGGCTACCCAAATGATCCCTACTCAACGTTAAAGAGTTCTAAATATAGTAAAGAAGTTACAGCTATACTCACGGGTCATTTTACTCTGTGAGCTTCATCCTAGGAACACGCACACGCATAGAGTGCTACTGCGTACAAATATCTTACCCAACGAGATTGAGACAGTATATTACACACTGACATAATGAGGTACTCTAGTAGCAGATTATTTACCTATGAGGAAACTTAAAAAACCTGAAACCTTCGTGAAAACGTAAAAGCTGATCTGTGAAGAAATGAAAACATTATACAATGATATAGCCCAGAAGTATGCTAAATCTTATTTAAAAAGGCACAAATGTTTCCTTTAAACAGGACATCAAGAATGGTAAAAGTTGCAGTCGTCATTTAGAAGATCATTAACAAAAAAAACTGCTGGTAAGTAAGAAAACAAAAATAAAAAGGAAAGCTATTACGAGACAAGGCGGAGGTGTGTTTCCTACCTATACTCTTTTCCGTTTATAGCCCCTTGATAACCACGTGCGCTTGCTCTGCATGATGGACAGAAGGTAGTGAGTTTACCTACAGCGAGTATGAGGGAAATGAAATTAAAACTTGAAGAATCCAGCAAAACAACCTAGGTACAACCCCTATACACATACTTAATGAGACCAACCATGATTTACATTACTCACATGTAATTTCATCAACACAACACACAAACAAACCAACCCTACACACAACAAAACACAACACACAAACCAAACAGTCCGAACAAGCAACACCAATCATAACAACAAATCTAACCAACAACGAGCAAAACACACACAACCAGGTCGATCAACAACCTCAGAATTAAAACCCACTCAACTACAGCACACAGATCGGACATAACATAAAATCATCTATGACCAACTACTCACTATCAACTCACAGCACTCTTGAGTTTTTGATTCTGCAAGAATAACAGTAGTACATACATATACGATGAGAGGAAATGCATCAATATATATTATACTCTGCAATACAATGTATTATCTAGAAAAGAGCAGAAGACATCTCCTTATAGATTCTATAATATGTTCGTATTACAATTTCAGTAGATCTGAAAGGTCTTTAATGTATAATTCAAACTAAGGAAAGATATCAGCTAATAGCAACAGATACTAGATTGATGTGAAAAGGACAGAATGGACTAATTTTAATACATCGTAACTCGAGAAAGACATACCATATGGGAGTAAGAACGGGCATTGTTTGGATAGCTCAATATATAAATATTTTAAAAGATAGATTTAACATTGTGAGATAGAACTACGTTCAAATCCAATATGATGTGAAGAAAACAATAGCCGGATCGAATTGATTTACTATAGTCCGATCTATCACGTTAATTGGAGAAGAAGCTCTCTGTAGCGGATGACAGGACAAGCAAGAACGGATATATTAAAACTGAATAAGTAGAAACAATTAGTTTCAAGTTAGAAAAATGAGGAAAAAAAAACATACATTGTTCAAAAATGGATTAGTTCCTATATTTATTGTAAATTTTTATATGTTGTATTAATTTGTAATTTAAAATTATAGTAATATAAACTATGTATCTTTTCTGATATTACACCTGCTTGTTTTAGACTTGTAATTTAAAATAGTTAATGTTATTTGTGTATTAAAAAATAAAATATTTCATGTATACATTTGGTTTTATCACCTTCAATATAAATGAATATGTAGATCTTTATTGTTTAGTGCTGTGAACTCCATTGGAGCACTAAGAAGCGTCGAATAAATATTTACTTATAATGGAAACAGGACTTACAGTTATGGAGTTTTTCAAGGTTATGCATCAAATTTCCTCGAAATTAATTAAAAGAATTTGAAAAAATATTATAGAAGGTGAGGATAGTTTTACCTCACGATAACTATACGAAAAAAATTTCCGACACGGAAAACTATAGCACCGCATTTAGATAACGTATGACAGCTAGATTTGACAGATTTGATAAAATATAGAATCTTACAATGATGGGTTATCAATATAGTATCTTTTTTGTGATAGATGTTATATCCCAGATACTTTAGTGGTTAAGGGTTTTAAAGATAAAAAATCAAAGACTGTTGCTACAGCAGTCAAAGAAATTTTATAAATGCAGATGGTAGATATCCTCAAATGATATGGACAGATAAGGGCAGAAATTTTAGGCAAAGAGTTTCAAAAAATAGTTACTGAGTATGACATAGGGTATTACAAAACATTTTCAGTTAATAAAGCCGCAATAGTTGAAAGAGTACAAATAACTATAAAAGGAAAGAATCATAAGGTATTTCACGGAAGATGAAATACATTTAATTTCGATATGACTACAAGACTGGCTACTCCTATAATCGGGTCTTATCATAGAACACTAAAGAATACCCCTATAGAGATGTGAGACAAAACCTGCTGTACCTATCAACTCAATTGGAAAAATAAAAGATAACACGGGTGTTAGTAGGAGATTATGTGAGAATATCCAGGACTGATGAAAATTTCAGAAGGTATGAAGCTGATGGTCGAGAGAAATGTTTTAGAAGTAATACCATCAGAGAATTCCTAAAGCATAGGTTGAAAATTATTACTATTTGGGATTTAGATGGTGAAAAAATCAATAAGGAGATTCTATAAACAAAAATACAGAACAAACGATTGACCCTAAGAGTCAACGAGTATTAAAATAGAAAAAAATATATAGAGATTAAAGGGAAAGGTAAAATAAAACAGTTATCTTGTAAATGATAGGTTCCAGTGAAGGTTTAACAGTTATGATAAATGCTATGCGAATTAAGAACATTGATCAGTTTACTTGTGAACATGGACGTAGAAGAATATTTCTATTAACGTTGCCATCATCGGCTGTCGAAAGACTTATATCCGGAAAGATAAAATATCAGGACTTTTGACTACAGAGTTATGAGTCATAAAACTCGAAACGAGAAATGTTACGCAAGTTAGGTTAGTGCGAAATTATAATGGGATGCCGTGTAGAGAATATGCGCGAATACATACTGCATTTGAATATTTAGAAGTGTTGAGATGTTTAAAAACTATTAAAAATTAACACAGATATGAGGGTTATCGAGAGACCGATAGAGAATATTTCTATGAAAGATATTTAATAAACAGAGGTCTCTATAAATCTTTTACCGATGTGTTCGTAGATTTGAACAAGCAATTTAAATTCAAGTCGTATATGTAAAGATATAGTATTTCTAGTTAATAGAACATTCAACGAGGACATGTTAATCACCTTAAAGTCTCAAGCTCTAGTTAAACCTGAAAGATAGAAGTTTATTTATTTTCCACATTAGACTGGTTTCGTAAATGTAGTTACTTACGTGATGATACACAATATTGAGAATTAACAATATCAAAGCGCCTCTAAATGAATTAATACATTATATTCCCACGATGAAAGAGTATCTTAGATAATTTGTAGCAAAAGCAACACCGATGATTCATTACATTTTGTATGTGACCTTTCAAAGATGTTACACGATCCTGGTGTAGCGTATGTTTACAGCGATTGTAGAAACCCCAGTACTGTTTGGAAACGACTGAGGCACAGTATTACTAAGAGTGATACATTTTCTAAAGATGGCAGATTATAAGTTTTCCGAGTGATACACTATTGTACCTGTGATAATGGATTCAATTTAGAACGTGAAGAGGTATATAAGAGAGGTTGAGGGACCCTTACCCATTCAACATGTACGGTTGTGTGTTAGTGCATATACGAAAGAAGCTCCGATAGTGTAAAGAGTCTAGTTCGTAAATAGATGTATATGAAATTGAGAAACTGTAATCATGACCTCCGAAAATCATTCTATCTAACGCTGCCTCATCGGCCTCCTATTGATCACATCCTTGCTAATAAAAATATCAGCTATACAACAATTATAGAACCCTATCAACTTCTTGATCGAGAAATGTAGGTAGCAGGATTAAGTGAAATAATTCTTGGCGCATCTGTTGAGAATCATATTAGAGAGTCCCCCTTGGCATTTATAATATTTAGAAGGGTTGAATATGTTAATAATGTATTAAAAAAAAGCTAAATACTGACATTATCGAACATGATGAAAAAAATATTTCTATGAAAAATATATTAATAAGTCCGTGTTTTTTACAAATCGGTTACGGATTGTTCATGGCCATCAAACAAATAATTTGAAACAAGTCTTATCGTAAAAATTTAGTGTTTCTTGTTAATAAAACCGTTAACGAAGATAACTTGTTAATCACCTTAAATCTCAAACTCATGTGAACCTGAAAGATAGAGGTTTATTTTTTTCCATTTCTTCAGCCTGGTTTCGTAAATGTAAGTTTACTACCATGCAGACTCAATTTGAGAAAATAACGATATTAACCATTCTTCTAAAGGATCGTAATTACGTTATATACCAAGATGGAAGAGTATGTCTCAAAAAATACACCGAGAGTTCATACATTTTGTATGCATGCTTCTAAGATGTTTCAGATCCAGGTAGGCCTATGCTATACATTATGTTATTAGACCCAGTATGGTTAGGAATACTTAAAGCCTTTTGTTGAGAGCAGTTACATTTTCCCAAGGTAAATAAAGTTATAAAACTTTCTAATGTTCACTACTTTACCATTGGACGTAAGACAATGAGTTACGTTGCGTTATTTATATAAGAGCACGTGGAAGGTAATCCAATACCCATTTCACGACTGGGACAGCAGTGTGTAAAGTACACATAAGAAGAAGCTTCTTAAATAATAATAATGTGAAAAGAACGAGTCTTCAGGGGTTCAAGAATGCAAGAGGGGAAATGGTTTACATGGATTTTTCGCTTCATTTTTCAGACGTGCTATCTTTTGTTTAAATCAGGAGTAGATACCTCGCTAAAAAAAGCAAGATATGACAAAAGTATAATACTACAGGATATATATGGCAGGTATGACCCTGCGAACAGCTGTAAAACGTCGACTAGCCAATGCTTCTGTGATGAAATGTTAAATGATGTTAAACGAAAAATACGACGTAAGATGACTGGTTAAGGTGTAGGTCGCCGTAAAAAACCATGATAAAGGGAGATAGGAAAGACCATAAAGAAAAAAGTGTATTTGATGTGTTTTGCCCTTAATAACGGATGATAAGTTGTAACTTTTTTACATAAACAATGACAACCTTTAACTATTTCGTATATAAGGAATGTTCTAAACAAAATCTCTCCTCATTAACGTTCCGGCGATTGTACCAGCATGATGCACTTTCCTCATCCCTCAAGCCAGACTGTTTAAAGTGTGAATGGATCTCTTCTCAGTAACCTTACACAGGCATCAGTTGTGAGTGAATCCAATTTATTAGTATAATTGAATCCGTTCACGCAATTCACAAGTACAGATGGTACTCTCGGAATTCAATATCCCTGACACTTCTGACCAATATCTTGACCTTCGAATGTGTTTTTATATCTGAAGACTAAGTTAGCAAACGAAGATGGTTCAGATCTCTCAGGAACTGATCACATAGTATCCACCGAGACAAATTTTCTGTATACGTGTTTTAATCAACTTGAGGTGTTTTTAATGAAACATCTCTAGGAGCATCAGCTGCAAGTTACCCTTATCGAAGTTATATTGAACTTAACTGAAATATTATTCTCAAGATGCGAAGGAGTCTCATTTTCGCAATCATGAGTGGATATTGCATTTTAAAAGCTGTCAGAGAAACATAGAACCGAATCGCTGCTAAATCTAGAAATAACACGTATGAAATATTAGACGTGTAAACGGTATATATTTTCCAAGAAAGACTTATATCTACATCAGTGGATACCCGCATCAGGTTAACTAGATCAACACCTGAATTTGCTCTTAATGTTAAAAGCGCAGTTTTAGCCACAAAACTTATTCTACCATCAGTGGATACCCGCATCAGGTTAACTAGATAACACCTATTAAAATTACTGGATGCTTATCTTTATATACGTAAAGTGAAATTAGCCCATTAAACATATGAAAGAGAAAATCTCCTTTGACGATACAGAAAATATCCAATTCAAGAGAATTGAGACTATTATTATTTAACGTTTACCCAAGGATTATCGAGTATTAATATACCAACGTATCGTAAAATGGTAGCTTACCTCAGAAAGTAATAATAGGAATTGTAGAAACACGTGCTTATCTGGAAACGAGGAAAGTCGTGCCTTTTAAATTTACTATTTCGACTTAGAGTATCAGTTTACATCGTGAATGGTCAAACCATACGTTCGTGATTATGAGAGATAATATATGAAGACTCACATTCCCAGTTCGCGTCCTTTTTACGATTTATTTGTCCAAATTACTGTATCTTGACAGCGATAAAGTTTACAGAGTGCTGATCTCAAGAATTATGCATACAATTAGTAATTCTATAGCATAAGATCTCACTGACTGATCTTTCTGACGTGTAATGCTTATCATCTCAATATCCTAAGAAAAAGAACATTAGGGTTGAGTCAAATTTGGACAAAGCTTGACATCCTCAATCTCAGTTATGGTGTATGGAACATTCTCAAATCATCGAGATTGACAGAGTAAGAAATATAATCTTGAATTATTAAAGATAAATGAAGAAGAAATATTAAACACCTTCGGTCGAAAAACGAAGGAAGATTTTTAGGTGTATTCGCTCGTAATGACTCGGCTTGTGAACTTTGGATACAGACTCATGGTTTATCTTCAACACTTTCTCCTAGGGATGCTTCGCAGCAATGGACACTGATAGCCGGTAAAGATTAGACGAGTTACGTCCCCGTGGGTCGCCGGAAAGGGAACCCACCCCCTTAAAAAGAGTGTTATGTAGAAGCTGGAAATTTGCGAGAGAATTCCAGAGTGTAATTCTAGAAGAGTTGGTTTGAAATTGAAGAATTGGCATCTGCCCGGTGCTGGCTCCGGTGAGGTGCGCAGTTAATAAACATCGTATAACAAACATGTTTGGTGGCTTTAATAATGTTATTAGTGTCTGTAGATTTCGAAAATAATGGTGTCAGAACCATCAAGAAAAAAAGAAAATAAAAATAATAAATAAATAAATTAAAAAATAAATAAAATTTCTTATTCATTTTGTTTATAACTTACAAATTTACGTATTTACATACCCTAAAAAACAGTTAAATCAGGTAAAATCAGTAAATCAAACAAAATCCTCAGCCTTCCATGGAGTGCTATTGATCTAGTTGATATTATCTATTGATCTATTGATTTATTGATCTATAGATCTATTGATCTTTGTAGTAAAATTGTCATGTTTTACTACCCTAAATCAGTAAATCATTAATCAAACTGCCCTCCATTAATGTCCAACCAGATCTATTGATCGATTGATTCATGTCACTATTGATCTATTGATTCAGTCATATTTTTCTAAAATTATCATGTTTTACATACCCTAAATCGAGTAAAATCAGTAAATCGAGTAAATTCACACTGTCCTATCTCCATTATATTGATCATTGATCTATTGATCTATTGATCTATTGATCTATTGATCTATTGATCTATTATTCAAGTCACACTTCGAGTATTCATTTTGGATAAACATAACATAAAAAAAATTCTTATATTTTTTTAACCAACGAATATATGTAACGTAACAAAGTGTTCACATTAATAAAGCTACTTGCATCATCTGAACTATGAAAATAATACACAACGAACAAACTTGACACGCCTTAAACATGAATAACTGTTAACATTAACAAAGTTCCAAACTTATCAACAGTAAAGTAACTAACATAGCATTAAAAAACATAACCTATTCACACTTTGTCAAGAATATCCTAACATACAATGTTAATTTATATTAGATGGTATATTAACTTAAAATTTTATCAACAACATTGTTAATTTATCATACTGATTCAAGATATTATCTCTAACGTAGATAAAGCTTCAAACAATAAGCTAACCATAGAGTAATCATGAACTTAAGAAATTAAGGTTACAAAGACAACCTAAAAACTACACACGAATAAACTGTTAAACATTTAACAAGTTCCACACTTGACACAGTAAAGTAGATTAACATTGCATGCAAAAACGTAACTATTCTTACTTTTTCAAAGCAATATCTCTTACCATATTAACGTATAATCTTACAGCTGGCACAATAACATTTAGCAGAAAAATGTATCATACCTAGTCCGATTATGGATACAGGGCACCAACGGAAATATATGCTAGCGAACAAAGTATTTCTACATTATCATAAGTAATAGTTAATAAAAATTTTATCATAACCTACTAAATATCATAATCCCCAACAAATAATGCAAACATAACAAAGTTTTATCCAAACATAACACATAAAAATAACAAATTCACACGTAACAACAGTAAAGTAACTACATAGCATTACACAAGACGTAACTATTGCAACTTTGTCAAAGCACTATCTTTAGCATAACCAATGTTAATTTAAATAAAGATAGGTAATATTAAACTAAAATTTATTCACAATATGGCTTCATGTATTCATAGTGATCAACGGAATACTTAACGTGAATTAAAGGTTTCACATCAATAAAGCTAACATAGCATAACATGAACTAAGAAAATTAAGGACAAAACAAACCTAAAACTACACACGATAAAACTGTAACATTAACAAGTTTCACACTTAACACCAGTAAAGTAAACTAACATTGCATGCAAAGACGTAACCTATTCTTACTTTTTTCAAGCATATCTTTAACATATTAACGTTAATTTACACTGACACAGTAACATTTAGCCAAAAATGTATTCATAACCTTTCATTATCATGACAGACAACGAATAATTATGCTGAGCGTAACAAAGTTTCATAATTATCATCAGTAATATTTAAAAAGAAAATTTCACTACGTTACTAAATTATCATCAATCCCCATCAAATAATGAAACATAACAAAGTTTATATCCAAACATAAAACCATAAAAATAACCAACAGTTTTATTCCAAACTTAACTTAAAATATAATTCCTTATTGAATAAAATATCATAGTAAAGTGTAATAGTTTACCGAATTTAAAGCCTTAACATCCAGTTAAATCAGGATAAATTCAGTAATCAAACCACCGCCCCTCCCCGCCACCTCCCTATCACCCGTCATGCTTTGATCAATGATCTAATGATTCAAGGTTCGCATTATCGAGTATTTCATTTCGGATTAAACATGGTACAAAAATAAGTTCTTTATATTACTAAATAACGAATATATGCTAGTACCATTGTTTTAACATTATAAGCTAGACATAGGCGATTACCAAAACTTAAGACATATAAATGAGCAATGACAAAACCTAACACACTTACGCACAAATAAACTACTAACATTAACAAAGGTCCGTACTTACATCAGTAAAGTAACTAGCACAGCGCACAAAAAACGTAACCTATTCACACTTTTCTTCAAGCATATCTCTAACATATCAATGTTTATTTAACATTAACAACTATTGATTTACGTCGCATTTTCGAGTATTATTCGGACTAAAAACATAGCACCAAAAATGACTTCTTCTTTACTACAGCGAATATATGCTAAATAAACAATGTTTTCACATTATAAAGCTCAACATAGCATCATATGAACTAAGAAAAATAATTATACATAGATCAAACCTAACACAACCTCTACGCTCTAAACTTAAACTCGTTACGATATAACAAGTTCCACACTTAATACCGTAAAGAACTAACATTGCATACAAAACGTAACCTATTCATACTTTTCCAAGATATTCTCTTAACATATTAAGTTAATTAACATTGACACCACAGTAATTTAACCAAAAATTATCATAACTTGTCTAATTATATACAGACATCGAATAACTGTAAAATAACAAATTTTTATCACAACATAACATAAAAATGTTCTTTGAATAAATTATACCATAGTAAATTGTAATAGTTAACTGATTAAGCATTAAATTAGTAAATCAGTAAATCAACCCATCAACCCCTCCCCACCTCCCACCATGACCTTTTGATCTATTTATCTTTTGATTCATGTCATATTTCGAATATCATTTTCGGCTAAACATAACACAAAAAAATAAGTTCTTACATATACTAAACATCGGAAAATATATGCTAACCTACAAAAGTTATTTACTTTATAAGGACTAAATAAATAACCTGAACTTAAGAGTATAATGTACAACGACAAACCTACATACCATACGTACGAATAAACTTACTAACCATTAACAAGTCTCCCAACTTACTACATCAAATTTCACAAAGAGAAGATGAACAAAACAATACACTACCTTTTCTCGATTTACTTATAAAAAAAACCGCCACGGACTTTACAACTGAAATTTACAGGAAAAAGACTTTTACTGGACTGGGAATGAACTTTTTCAGCCACACCCCTTTACTCTTTAAATGTAATAGTATTAGATCCCTTCTACACAGAGCTTACCATTTATCCTCATCTTATTCTCTAATGCATATTGAATACGAATTTCTCCTCAAATACTTTACAACAATTATTTTCCTTCTTCACTAATACACAAATATATTAATACTTTCATGACATCCAAATTTGAAAACAAACCTATTTATGATACTGTAAAAAAGAAAGATATTTTTATAAAACTTCCTTATTATGACCCTATTTATTTAAAACTTAAAAAAGATTTGACACGAATATTTCTTGATCATGTTCCACAACTTAACATTAACCTTATTTTTACATCTTCTTTTAGTATATCTTCTCTCTTGAATCACAAAGATAGGATTCCCGATGCTCTTAAGTCTGCTATTGTTTATAAATTTAATTGTGATGTCTGCACAGACTTCTATATTGGCAGTTCCTTACGCCAATTTTCAGTACGAATTAATGAGCACCGCGGAATATCGTCTCGTACCAACAATTTTTTCACTACTCCTTCAAACTCTGCTATTAGAGATCACTGTTTTAATAATAATCATCCTTTTTCTTCTTCTAACTTCTCTATATTGGCACAAATCCCCGAACAAACCAACTTATATATTTATGAATCATTATTCATAACTTAAAACCCAGTCTCAATAACGACAGCGGTCCCTATAACTTACAACTTTTATGAAGCCTTCTGTTAAATTCAAGAATATTACCAATCGTTACCTAGTAAGTTTATAATTGAATATTAAATTTCGCAGACATTATCATGAATTACCTTGTGTTTGTAGAAAATTACCGTAACATTTTAATTTTTAACTTAAAGAATTGCATATTGATTTAGTTTGAGAGTAACATTTATTAGACATTATGTAATTTCATATCATTAAATAATTTATATTAATCATCTATTTAGTTATTTAATATATAATGTCATACTATAATTTATTATGATTTATTGTATTGTATTTCCATATCGTGCTTTCAATGATTTGTTTGAATTTATTTTAGTTATCCGTGATGCATTGATTTGTTTCTTTTAATTGTTGTAATACCCAAAATATTTAATAATTACTACTTAACTTTTAAGAAGAAAATTTGTTAGTTTAAATTCCCTTTTAGATTCACTCCTTAATTAATTATAAAAAAGATTTGTTTTGCTTCCATTAGGTCTAAGATTATATTTTACTTATTTATTCTTATTCAGATATTATTTATTGTTATTGATTTATATATTTTAGTTATTATTGGTGTTATTGTTATTCAACTATTATTATTTTGTTAGTGCTTCTTCCTGAAGATGATGACAGTTTTTTGAGTCATCGAAACGTTGAATAAAGTTCTTGATGATGTTCAATCTTTAGTGCTTCTTTCATTATATATATATTAATATATTATTAATATCTATATATATTATAAATATATATATATATATATATATATATATATTATATTATATATATATATAAATATATATATATATATAAGTATATATATATTATATAGTTAAAAAAAACCAACAAGTAGCAAAGAAATTTTATTTCAGACAGACGTTCCGCAAA
>JABUQX010045475.1:0-15613 GCA_015478945.1 Trachelipus rathkii | reverse complement strand
TAGATTATCCCGTACAGAAAGTATTCACCGGTCATCTTTATGATTTCTCGGTATATGTGAAAGAAATTTTGCCTCTTCTAGCTGTCGTACCTAGCATAGCAGTCTCAACCATTGGATGGGCATTTTGGAATACATGAAGGCATGACAAATAGGACCTCCAAAATCAGCCAAAGTTATAGACTAAGAGATCTTGTCGAATTCATATTTAAATTTTCCAAATGTCCGCACAACCTCTAAGGTGGTTTTGAGGAGTTTTTGACGCAACTGGTAGAAGGTAAAGAGAAGGGGGGACGTAAGCTGAATGAAGTACCAAATGTGCTTTCTTCCAGTATGTCAAGTCTCTGTTTATTTGTGGCCCTGGAAGTACATGGAAGCGTTCATGGCGATCTGGTATTATTACGACGTTCAAATTGTCGTAGTGGTAATCCTTTGTGGAAAACAACCAGAATACGACTGAGGGTCAATAGACATCTTGGCTCCGTGATTACTGATTTACCGGGAGATTTGTTTTCTCGGTGGGTTGTATGAGCCTATATATTTCTCGGAAGAAGTGGATGATTTTCTCCTTCTATTAAATCTAGATTTAAAAATCTCTATTGCCTCTACCCATTGTCGGGATGGTTCTCAAGAGATACTTTAGGTGGGTAAAGTATAATTTATGGGGGTATAGAATTATGAAAGAAGATTGGGATTTAGGCCAGTAAGTTTAGGGTTAGGAAGAAGTTTAGGGATTTGGGATAAAGGGAGGATTTAGGAATTAAGGTGTAGGATTAGGAAAGAAAATGATTTGTTTGGAAGTTTCCAACATTAACTAGGTGGATTTATGAGGAAGAAGGTTGTGTATCGTGGTTGAATGGGAAACTTAAGGAAATGTTGTTTATACTCACGTATCATTTAGAAAAGAAGTGGGTATTTTTATGGCATTTGCCAAATAGGTGCTTCAAAGTCAGTAGGTTAATAATCTTTGACCTCGAGCTGGGGGACGTTCTGTGGTGCTTCAACCTGACTGATTTCGACATTAGATTCTTGATTCCATTGCTTTTTAAGTTTAATTAGCAAGGCATCCATTTTGGACTGAGTTAACGGTTTGTCAGAGTTGGAAACCATTTTTACGTCAGAGTTGGAACCCAAGGGTGTGTCAGAGTTGGTGACTTCTACCCTGTCTTTACTTTCATCATTCACTCCTACATTTATTCCTACATTCATTTCTAATTGATTTTTATTTTGATCATCACGCAGACGCTGTTCTAAACGTGGATCTAGAGCGACAGCTGCAAGAGATGGATCGAAGTCCAAAACCTCTTGACTATCAGAAGCTGTGCTCGTTTCCAAGTCTTTGGGTTGATTTTTTTCTGACATATTAATTTTTTTTTGTTTAAATAAAAATAAAGAAAATTTAAGTATTGGAGGGTTATCCCTAACTAACTCTTGAATCTGTCCAATGTAAAAACAAAAGAAGAAGATTTCTTTGAAGAGAACTGAAGAGAATCGATGAATTTTCAAAAAATAAATGTGTATGATGTGAGCGAGGAGTCCACAATCCTTGTGCACACCAGCGAGTAGGAACTCAAACAGAGTCCCTGTTCGGGCGCCACTTAATTTATTTATGTGGCGGAGAGGAAGTACGCTGGGATCAACAAGTGTACCCGACGGTGAGATACCTCTCCGCTCTTTCTCGTAGAGACGAAGATCGAAGAAGATTGAAGAATTCGGAGGTCAAAAGATACAATAAGACGTAGATAGTATTAAGGTGATGTTCGATAGATGTGGGTTTGAATGTTTCTAGTAAGCACAGGCGAACCAACTGACACCATTCAAAGAGGTTATTACGGAGCAGGAGGGGTTTAGGCTTTTTCCCGTAACCGGAGGGAGATTTGTCTCACGCGACTCCGGTTGCCCTGCTACTGGTGACTATTCCAAGGAGGATTGTGAGTTATATTTAAGGTGTGAATAAGCAATTATGTACAATTTACAGGTCTTACCCAGAGATGAAGGGTTTTATACTTAAACTAGATTCTTTTCCCGGAATCTATCTATCAAATTGGAGGACTAATGCAAATATTTTCACCTATGAAAGAATTAAATAAGTAGGCCAATAAAGAATCAAAATCTAAGGATATTGACACACGATAAAAAGATTTAGTTTTACTTAATTCGCTCAAAATATATACATGTGGGAGGTTTGTGAATAGCTAAAGATAACACAATCCACTCCCAACAATACGATAATAAAAGATATACAAATTTAAGTATATGATATATTTTAATTAGATATATACATTGGAATTATACTTAGAATCCAATGTATTACGACTATGTACCTTATCCAAACAGATCAGGATCAGATTCAAGAGTGGAAACCAACCGCTTCCAAATATTATTCGTGCAATGAAGTTACGGGAGGAATTAGAAATTCTGACTCAATCACGACAAAATATACCATACTTAGCTAAAGATTTTGGAGAATGTTTTCGGTGATGATCAGATAGTAGCACGAAGTAAGATTCAGAATGAATCCCAAAATATAAATAAACAATCCAAAAAACAAAACCAAAAGAACAAAAGAACAAACAGAACCATAAACACAAACTTTAAAACTAAATACTAACTGGGTATTAATACATTTGATCACACTTTATCTTCATTTATAACAGTATAGTTTTCTTATAATTTTATAGGTATTTTATTGAACTCACCCTTTAGATTTCAAAGAGGGGTTTGTTCAATTTGGTCAAGATTTGCTGATCCAACAAGATAGTAAACTGTAAACAATAACGTTTAGTTTACTACTATTTAGCTGTAAAAAATTCGGAAATACGCGAATCTTCTAAATTTACACACGCAATTGAAGCTAAGATGACACAACCTGGAAAATCTGGATTTGAAGATGAGTTACAAGTTTCGCTTAAACAGCGAATTTCTTACGCTGAAAGCTGGATGAAGAGGTACCTCGTTCTTTCAAAAGATCGAACACTATCGTTCTACGATATATTTATTAATCACCAGGATTTTTGCCACAGAAACGATCAAAAATCACTTATTATAATATCTATAATTCCCATACGTTTGTTAATAAATACATCCATAATGACACTATAATACAATCATCGTCCAGGCTGGATCGTATTGTCCAGACTGGATCAATGAGTAATCTTAAACTTACAAAAACGTTACTAAGGGTTACTTCAGTCGTCAATGGCACAACTATGCACGAACAACATCTCCCTTATATATATATATATATATATATATATATATATATATATAGTTAATATTAGTAATTATTAATAAATATTGAAAAGTAATAACTAAAGATGACTATTCAAAAATGAAAAAGAAAAGGTTTATAATGGCAAGAAGTCATCGAGGTTGAAAGAGAGATAAACAAAGTTATTATCTTCTTGTCAATACCATTTAAAGATACATTCATTTGTTGTAAAATTTAAAATTAATTTTTAAATTCTTATTTATTTCAAATCCTTTAAAGTTTATCAATGCAAATCTTGAATAAAAAGCAACTAGGCTCACTATTAATAAAGCATAATATATCTATTAATTATTATTGCATATTAATTATTTTTTAAAATATCTAAAAATTTTGAAAATAACAACCTAAAACTTTTGAAAAAAGGAAAAAAAAATTAAATTTGTTTTCATTTTGTTGTTTCCGTTTTTTGTTTCCATTTTTTGTTTTTGGGTGAATTTTTTAATTCCTACCCAGGATTGTGAATCCATCATCTTTGATCAGAATTCATGGAACATTAATTTGTAATATCGGATTTCTCACTTCTGAAAACATTACATTTATTTTGCTTTGTCACTTTATATTGCATTTAATATTTATTTTGTATTAAGTAATAATAATAATCATCATCATCATCATCTATCCCTGAGTTCCCCAGAACTGGGGGTGGCATGTGCCAAACAAAAAAAAGGTAAAACAAAGTAGCTCATGACCTGAGTCAAAGAAGAAAGACCCTCTCACAACCTCTCCTCATACCCATAAGTCCTTAAGTGGTAGACCATCACAGTCAAAATCCTCCCTGAAGCTTCACAGCACTGTGACCATCACCCACTATTGTATCATCAATTTCGGTGATCATCCCCTGATCCAGCCCCAGAGCCATGCCCCTCACAAAACCACGTCATTTGCTCCTATTACGCATCATTCTTTTCCCTTCTTTAAGTTCACACTCCTTTCCTTCAGACACATTCTAAATTCACACTCCTTTCCTTCAGACACATTCTAAATTCACACTCCTTTCCTTCAGACACATTCTAAATTCACACTCCTTTCCTTCAGACACATTCTAAATTCAGACTCCTTTCCTTCAGACACATTCTAAATTCAGACTCCTTTCCTTCAGACACATTCTAAATTCACACTCCTTTCCTTCAGACACATTCTAAATTCACACTCCTTTCCTTCAGACACATTCTAAATTCACACTCCTTTCCTTCAGACACATTTCTAAATTTCACCATTCCTTTCCTTTTCAGACACATTCTATGCTAAATGTCAGCGACTCCTTGCCTTCAGACACATTCTAAATTCAACTCCTGTTCTTCAGACACATTCTTAAATTCACACTCCTTTCCACTTCGACCACATTCTTAAATTTCACCCACTCCTTCCTTTTCAGACAACATTCTAAATTCACACTTCCTTTCCTTCAGACACATTCTAAATTCACACTCCTTTCCTTTCAGACACATTCTAAATTCACACTCCTTTCCTTCAGACACATTCTAAATTCACACTCCTCTCCTTCAGACACATTCTAAATTCACACTCCTTTCCTTCAGACCCATTCTAATTGACACAATCCCCTTTTTTTGGTTTCCCTCCCAATTGATTCCCAACACGTTTACCTCTATAGTTTCTACAGTTCCTCTTATCACCTTTACTCATATACAAGGATATTATCACTACTCTCTCTCAGTCCTTTGAAACTACACACTCCAAAAATGCTCTGTTACACAACATATGTATCCAGTCAATCAGTCTCACCTCCATTCTTGACCATTTCACTAGTAATTCCATCTATACCTAATTATTTACCTTTCTACTAATTACCTCATCTCCAAAATACTAACTACTTCTTACACCATCAAATCCACTTGCATTCACAATCGCCTCTTCATCATCACTGTCAATGTTATGCAGATTTTTGAAGTGTTCCCTCCACGCTCTCCTCACATCCATTTTATCAGTTATTACACCTCCATATATATTTCCATACACCTTTCTTTAAAAAAAAAGAAAAACTCATAATTGACTTTTAACAAAACCACGACTTTAAAAAAAAAAAAAAAAAAAAAAAAAACTTTTACTGCTTATATCGCCTATTTATCCCACTATTCTTCCTACTTTAGTACACCCACATACTTCTCTTGCACTACTAACAAACACTTTCATCATTTGTGTCCAAATTTACTCAGATTCATCTTGTTCACATTTAAGTGACTTATTTGCAAGTGCTCTCACATATTTTTCATTATAACCAAGGCTGCGGAGTCGTAAAATAAATTTTTTTTGACTCCGACTCCTTACATTCAAATTTGGATTTTCAACTCCGACTCCACCTAAACAAATATTTATTTTTGACTCAGATTCAGACTCCACTTAAACAAAAAATTTTAACTCCGACTTCACTAAAACAAAAATTTTCAACTCCGACTCCAGCAATCAAATTAAAAATTTCTACTCTGACTCAGCTTAGTGCTTACAGAGTTACAGTAAAACATTTTTTTTTTTCAACTTTTTTTTTTCGCTTGCTTTTGAGAATAAAAAAATATACCACTTTTCCAATGAATCTAATCTCCAAATGCTATGCGGTTAAGTACTGTAAAGACATAAAGATGCAGGCGCAACGCATGACAAACATATATTTCAGTTTCGGAAACAAATCTATAACGTAATTATAATGCAAATTATTTTTATTATAAAACAGCTGTGAATTTTTTTTTTTTTTTTTTTTTACCAACGTTAAAGCGAGTAGTGGTCATCATAAATTAATAATAATAATAACAATAATAATAATAATACGGTAATAATAATAATAATAATAATAATAATAATAATAATAATAATAATAATAATAGTTCTATAAAGTTTCGACTCTGACTCCACTTACACATGAATTTTCAACTCTGACTCCACTTGCAAAGAATTTTCGACGGACTCCTGGAAAATTGCATGACTGAGCAGCCCTGATTTTAACCCTATTCATTTAACTTTACTAATAATTAATTCTCCCCACTTCCTTTCTCCATCCATGCCCCTCCACTTACTTAATTTTACATAAAACAACAAAATGATCTGATATTCTCATCCCCAACCCCTCACAGATTTAACATCCATCATATACTTCAACATGCCTTTCTTCACCAATACAAAATCAGTCATACTCATCACTTTGATACCATCTCCACCAAGTCTTGTATACTTATGGATAATCTTGTCCAAAAAGATCAACCACCTTTCTGCCATTCTCATTTTCTCTTGCAACCCCAAAGGCACTGTTTATCATCCCTCTTTCAATCGCCTTTCCAATCCTTTAAGTCCCAGAACAATTATTCTGAAGCCACCCCCCCCCCCTTCCACTCACCCTGTCCAAAACATCGTTCATTGAGATTGTCTCAGAGTCCCACTCTCTTCAAGATGACCCTCAGATGGACCATATGCTACAACCACATAATATACCTTAACCTTTTTCGCAAAATTAAATTTAACCATTAGTATTGTAATACACACACACAGACAAAATCCACCATAGCTATGTGCAACAAGTCACTCATCAGAATGCCAAATCCTCTCCACTCAAACACAAAAATTATAATAATAGTGCAATTAATTTCTTTTGTTTGTTTTATGAAGCAGATCAAAATGAGAAATTATACTAATTAAGGAGTTTAAAAATTATCTCAAACTGATTAATATTTTTAAATATTTTGTTTAGTAATCCTCCCTGCAAGACCTATGATAAGAGTAAGACTCCAATCATTACACATTTCCTACATTTCACTCCCTCAATGTGGTTTCCTTCTGATCATTCTGGTTTGATTTTCGTTTCTCTTTTTTTTTGTCCAAATTTCTTTTAATTTTTTTTTTTTTAGTAGTATTTGCAATCCAGTCCAGACTCCTAACTGAAATTCATCTTTTTACTGGTTTAAAGTTGGCTTATTTTTGGTCTTCAAACTAGATTGGTTCCCATAATTGATCTTTAACACACTTTTACTTAATTATGTAATAGTGATGCACATAATATCTGACTTCAACTAGATTGTCATTTTGTAAATCTTTGCAAATTTCCTTTTCAGTTTTTCTCTCCAACCATAGTATATTTAAAATTTATATAAAAATGTTTGTCTGAAATGTTAATACCATATGCTAATTGTAAATTAACTGTTAAAACAGATCTTATAACATAAATATGTTAATGCCATTCAAACACTGATTCTATTCAACTGCCGTAAATCCTTATACTAGTATGATATTTTCAAACTGTTTTACTAGTGTATTTTATTATAGAATAATTTCAATAATTTATAACTTTTTAAATTTAGCTGCAATGTTCTAAAGAAAAACATTCAATTATTTTACTTTTATTAAAGTACTAAAAGTTACATAAAAAAAATATAAAAAATAAAAATATAAATTTACTGAATAACTAAAATCTAATAAGTGAATATTAACAGAAAATTCTCCATTAGGAAAGAAGTTCATCAGGCAGAAGATTTCAACCCACATCTCTCTCTCTCTCTCTCTCTCTCTCTCTCTCTCTCTCTCTCTCTCTCTCTCTCTCTCTCTCTCTCTCTCTCTCTCTCTCTCTCTCTCTCTCTCTCTCTTCTCTCTCTCTCTCTCTCTCTCTCTCTCTCTCTCTCTCTCTCTCTCTCCTCTCTCTCTCTCTCCTCTCTCTCTCTCATCTCTCTCTCTCTCTCTCTGCGCTCTCTCTCTCTCTCTCTCTCTCTCTCTCTCCTCTCTCTCGATCTCTTCTCTCATCTCTCTCTCATCTCTCTCTCTCTCTCTCTTCTCTCTCTCTCTCTCTCTCTCTCTCTCTCTCTCTCTCTCTCTCTCTCTCTCTCTCTCTCTCTCTCTCTCTCTCTCTCTCTCTCTCTCTCTCTCTCTCTCTTCTCTCTTAGCTCTCTCTCTCTCTCTCTTCTCTCTCTCTCTCTCTCTCTTCTCTCTCTCTCGTCTCTCTCTCTCTCTCTCTCTCTCTCTCTCTCTCTCTCTCTCTCTCTCTCTCTCTCTCTCTCTCTCTCTCTCTCTCTCTCTCCTCTCTCTCTCTCTCTCTCTCTCTC
Organism: Trachelipus rathkii; assembly: GCA_015478945.1. Lineage (NCBI taxonomy): Eukaryota > Metazoa > Arthropoda > Malacostraca > Isopoda > Trachelipodidae > Trachelipus > Trachelipus rathkii. Next base: position 7,309 of record JABUQX010045475.1, on the reverse strand, counting down.
TCTCTCTCTCTCTCTCTCTCTCTTCTCTCTTCTCTCTCTCTCTCTTACTTCTCTTACTCTCTCTCTCTGCTCTCTCCCTCTCTCTCTCTCTTCCTCTCTCTCTCTCCTCTCTGCTCTCTCTCTCTTCTCTCCTCTCTCTCTCTCTCTCGCTCTCTCTCTCTCTCTCTCTCTCTCTCCTCTCTCTCCCTCTCTCTTCTCTACTCTCTCTCTCTCTCTCCTCTCTCTCCCTCCTCTCTCCTCTCTCTCGTCTCTCTCTCTCTCTCTCTCTCTCTCTCTCTCTCTCTCTCTCTCTCTCTCTCTCTCTTTCTCTCTCTCTCTCTCTTTCTCTTTCTCTTTCTCTCTCTCTCTCTCTCTCTCTCTCTCTCTCTCTCTCTCTCTCCCTCTCTCTTCTCTCCGTCTCTCACTCTCTCTCATCTCTCTCTTCTTCTCTCTCTCTCTCTCTCGTCGTCTCTCTTCTCTCTCTTCTCTCTGTTCATCAGACAGAAGATTTCAACCCACATCTCTCTCTCTATGGAGTATCACTTATTTTAGTTGAATCCTATCCCATCAAGCTTATATAAACCCTTTGGTCATTTTCAGATCTTTCCTGGCTGTGAAACAAACTTAGCTTCTTCATTTGGCATTAAAGCCGAAGAATTAGATTTGACGGTATCTATAAATTCAGAGTTGAGAGAAATAGAGGAATCCATGTTAGACGAAGAACAAGTCAACAATGACGTCGTAATACCTGAAATGATTGGGAAGAAGTCGAGCCCTCAATATGTGAAGGTATTTTAATTCATTTCTCTTATTACTTTTTATTCAAGTTAGAATCAGATGAACAAGAGCGCAGGGAACATTACTTTTCTCTATTATTATTATTATTATTATTATTATTATTATTATTATTATTATTATTATTATTATTATTATTATTATTATTATTTCTTTTTATTTCTCCTTTTCCCTGTTTGGGGTGAGGTGCGCAACACTCCTGAAACGGAATAATTAATTACAAGAACATTACGTCAGTCAAAAAGAAAGCTCCCTCCATACGATTCCCTCATTCCCTTAAGTGCGACCCGTCGCAGCCAAAAACCCATTCTAGGGTTTCACAACTCGGTCACAGACCCCCCACTGTGGTATCTCGTCAGTGTAAGGGTTCATCCAGTGTGCCCGGCCCACAACCATGACCCCTCACAAAAACCCGCCATTCACTCCTATTATGCACCTTCTTTCCTCTGCCAAAGTCACATTCCTTTTATTTAGACACTCCCTTACTGACTCGGTTATTATTATTATTATTATTATTATTATTATTATTATTATTATTATTATTATTATTATTATTATTCGCAATGCGCATAATAAACATTTTAAACCATCACACAAAAAAAACGAGTTAAAAATTAGATTGATGAAATAGTTACAAAAACAAGGCAACGGTATAGTTAATGAAACAGAAGTGTTACTACCGTAGGGGCAGCATTAGCAGCTTAAGTTCCAGAGACAGAAGTGTTCTTTGTTGAATGTTGAAGACTGAACGAGGAACCAAACTTTGCATTCGAGAGAATATCAACATCTGACGGTGAGTGTGTTATAAATGGTCTCATGAATTAAAGGTTTGACTTTCACCGTGTCCCATACTCGATCTACAAACACTGTAAAAAAGAAATATCACCTATATTTGCCGCCCTGTATAACAACTCAATTGAACTAGATCATTATCCAACTAAATTAAAAATTGCGAAAGTTAACTCTGTTCCCAGGAGTGTTGATACATCCCTCCCGAAAAACTCACATCCAATCTCAATCCTGCATACAACTGGTAAAATTATTGAAAAATTAGTTCATACACAGCTTACTAAATACTTTTATGAAAATGGGCTGCTCTCACAAAATCAGTTTGGCTTTACCAAAAACATCAACACAGAAGATGCTCTTATCTTCCTTACTGAAGAGTTATACAAAGCTCTAAACGAAAAACAAACATGTATACTATTACTATTAGATTTCTCGAAAGCATTCGATGTAGTTCCACACAACCTACTCTTAAGCAAATTAGACTTGGTACCACTAATGGTTCACTACTATGGTTTCAGTCATATTTATCTGGCCGGACACAATACGTTCGATTAGGAGACATCATCATCATCATCACCACACGCCTCAATTTCTCAATGTGTCTTTTATAAGGATCTATTTTGCGGCCGCTATTCTTCAATATATATATATATACAAATGACTCAAAATTGTCACAATTCAATACACTTTTAATATGCTGATGACACTCTAATTTTAATATCAGACCATAATATAGAGACACACTTAACTGTAAAGTTAACATTGAATTGGGAAAAACTCATAAACATTGGGTAGAGGTATACAGGCTCTCACTAAACCTACAAAAAAAAAACAAATTACCTAGTAATAAACAATCAACAAAACCTTGTTTAAAAAAGGTTGGAAAAACGATCTTAAGTATTAAATTAAACGCCTGTGAAGTTATTTGGTGTTATCCTTGATGACAAGCTTTCTTTCAAAGAACACATAAATAGTCTTATTAGCAAACTATTCAATGCTAACTATGCATTCCTATACCCTCAAAAACCTTTACTATAGTCTTGTTTATCCTTACCTACTCTTCTGTCTTTCAGCATGGGACTGTGCAAGTGAATACTTGCTACAACTTCTAATCATTATGCAAAAAAAAAAAAATAATAATAATTTGTGGTAAAAATCAATGATAACAAAGAGTCACAACAAAACAATTTAGCCAGTACTTACCTACAACCCAATGTAGTGTTCTTCCCAAGTAAAAAGTTGATAAACAAAAATCTTTTAGCGTAAATAAAGGGATAACTTTGAACAATTAAGTACCCATCCGTACTTATTAATTATATTAATTAATTAGATGAAAAGATATTTGATTATTTGTATTAATTTAAGTCTCCACCTTCGCTCTTCAAAACCTGGCCAAGTAGAGTCACCTCCAATTTGATTTAGATGCTTCCCCAATAATCCGTAAATTTAGTAATCATCCCTGCAAGACCTGTGATAAAAGTAAGACTCCAATCATTACGCATTTGATACACATTTCCCTCCCTCAATGTGGCTTCTTTCTGATCATTCTGGTTTGATTTCCGTTTCTCTTTTTTTTGTCCAAATTTCTCTTAATTTTTTTTTAGTAGTATTTGTAATCCAGTCCAGAATTCTAACTGAAATTCATCTTTTTACTGGTTTAAAGTTGGCTTATTTTTGGTCTTCAAACTAGATTGGTTCCCATGATTGATCTTTAACACACTTTTACTTAATTATGTAATAGTGATGCACATAATATCTGACTTCAACTAGATTGTCATTTTGCAAATCGCCTTTTCAGTTTTTGTCTTTTCAACCATAATATATTTAAAATTTATAGAAAATGTTTGTCTGAAATGTTAATACCATATGCTAATTGTAAATTAACTGTTAAAACAGATCTTATAACATAAATATGTTAATGCCATTCAAACACTGATTCTGTTCAACTGCCTTAATTAAATTCTTATATTAGTATAAGATTTTCAAACTGTTTTACTAGTGTATTTTATTACAGAATAATTTCAACAATTTAAAACTTTTTTTAAATTTAGCTGCAATGTTCTAAAGAAAAACATTCAATTATTTTACTTTTATTAAAGTACTAAATGTTACATAAAAAAGTATAAAAAATACAAATATAAATTTACTGAATTTCTAAAATCTAATAAGTAAATATTAACAGAAAAATCTCCATTAGGGAAGAATTTCATCAAGCAGATGATTTCAACCCACATCTCTCTCTGGTGTATCACTTATTTTAGTTGAATCCTATCCCATCAAGCTTATATAAACCCTTTGGTCATTTTCAGATCTTTCCTGACAGTGAAATGGCTTCTCCATTTGGCTTAAAAACTGAAGAATTAGATTTAACAGTATCTATAAATTCAGAGTCGAGAGAAATAGAGGAATCCATGTTAGACGAAGAACAAGTCAACAATGACGTCGTAATACCTGAAATGATTGGGAAGAAGTCGAGCCCTCAATATGTGAAGGTATTTTAATTCATTTCTCTTATTACTTTTTACTCAAGTTAGAATCAGATGAACAAGAGCGCAAGGAACATTACTTTTCTCTATTATTATTATTATTATTATTATTATTATTATTATTATTATTATTATTATTATTATTATTATTATTATTATTATTATTATTATTATTGTTATTATTATTATTATTATTATTATTTCTTTTTATTTCTCCTTTTCCCTGTTTGGGGTGAGGTGCGCAACACTCCTGAAACGGAATAATTAATTACAAGAACATTACGTCAGTCAAAAAGAAAGCTATCTCCATACGATTCCCTCATTCCCTTAAGTGCGACCCGTCGCAGCCAAAAACCCATCCTAGGGTTTCACAACTCGGTCACAGACCCCCACTGTGGTATCTCGTCAGTGTAAGGGTTCATCCAGTGGGCCCGGCCCACAACCATGCCCCCTCACAAAAACCCGCCATTCACTCCTATTATGCACCTTCTTTCCTCTGCCAAAGTCACATTCCTTTCATTTAGACACTCCCTTACTGACTCGGTTATTATTATTATTATTATTATTATTATTATTATTATTATTATTATTATTATTATTATTATTATTATTATTATTATTTGCAATGGCGCATAATAAATATTTTTAAACCATCACAAAAATAAACGAGTTAAAAATAGATGATGAAATAGTTACAAACAAGCAACGTATAGTTAATGAATTGAACTCCTACGTTACTACCGTAGGGGCAGCATTAGCAGCTTAAGTTCCAGAGACAGAAGTGTTCTTTGTTGAATGTTTAAGACTGAACGAGGAACCAAACTTTGCATTCGAGAGAATATCAACATCTGACGGTGAGTGTGTTATAAATGGTCTCATGAATTAAAGGTTTGACTTTCACCGTGTCCCATACTCGATCTACAAATACTGTAAAAAAGAAATCTCACCTATATTTGCCGCCCTGTATAACAACTCAATTGAACTAGATCATTATCCAACTAAATTAAAAATTGCGAAAGTTAACTCTGTTCCCAGGAGTGTTGATACATCCCTCCCGAAAAACTCACATCCAATCTCAATCCTGCATACAACTGGTAAAATTATTGAAAAATTAGTTCATACACAGCTTACTAATTACTTTCATGAAAATGGGCTGCTCTCACAAAATCAGTTTGGCTTTACCAAAAACAGCAACACAAAAGATGCTCTTATCTTTCTTACTGAAAAGTTATACAAAGCACTAAACGAAAACAAACATGTGTACTATTACTATTACATTTCTCGAAGCATTTGATGCAGTTCCACACAACCTACTCTTAAACAAATTAGACTTGGTATCACTAATGGTTCACTACTATGGTTTCAGTCATATTTATCTGGCCGGACACAATACGTTCGATTAGGAGACATCATCATCATCATCACCACACGCCCCAATATCTTAAGGTGTCCCTCAGAAGGCTCTATTTTAGGGCCGCTATTCTTCCTAATATATATTATATATATATACAAGCTGACTCAAAATTGTCCATGTTGTTCAAACCTTCTGAGTGTTGATGACATTCTGTTTATAATATCAGATGACATAATGTTTATAACATAATAGATAGTTGAAAGGCTTTTCATGTGGATGAATATGAAATACAAAAGTTCGTTAGTCCCTAATGATGTTTTCCAAAATAGAAAAAACTTATATTATTAAACAGATAATGAAGAATGACAAAATAAATAGCGAATAGTTTATATAGATATAAATTGTATTTTATTTTGTATAACACAGCACCTACGTTTTTAGTCTATTATTATTTTAATTCATTTCAATTATTATTGTATTTTACTCAAGAACATACACCTTTAATCTTATCTTATATATATTATATTGTTAGTTGACAAGTGAATAGCATAAACTCTATAATCATTATAGCACAATCTAAATGAAGTGTAAAAGAATCTGATATGATAGCATAAGAATACATTAAAATTTTATACGACAGTTACTTTCATTACCATAGTGTTAAATGAAAGAATGGACTATAAACTTAAGTAACATAAATTAAAGGAATAAACATTTGAACAGTTATTAGTTTTAAAATAAACTTATAAGTATAAATGAATAAATGGAAGATGAAGTATATTACGTTATTTGTTATCAAAATTAGTCACTTTGTTTCTTTAAACACAGTAGTAGTAGAATATTTCAAGTTGAATATTTAATAAAACTGTGAAACAGAACATATCCCTGCAAGACCTGTGATAAAGTAAGACTCCAATCATTACGCATTTGCTACATTTCCCTCCCTCAATGTGGCTTCTTTCTGATCATTCTGGTTTGATTTCCGTTTCTCTTTTTTTTGTCCAAATTTCTCTTAATTTTTTTTTAGTAGTATTTGTAATCCAGTCCAGAATTCTAACTGAAATTCATCTTTTTACTGGTTTAAAGTTGGCTTATTTTTGGTCTTCAAACTAGATTGGTTCCCATGATTGATCTTTAACACACTTTTACTTAATTATGTAATAGTGATGCACATAATATCTGACTTCAACTAGATTGTCATTTTGCAAATCGCCTTTTCAGTTTTTGTCTTTTCAACCATAATATATTTAAAATTTATAGAAAATGTTTGTCTGAAATGTTAATACCATATGCTAATTGTAAATTAACTGTTAAAACAGATCTTATAACATAAATATGTTAATGCCATTCAAACACTGATTCTATTCAACTGCCTTAATTAAATTCTTATATTAGTATAAGATTTTCAAACTGTTTTACTAGTGTATTTTATTACAGAATAATTTCAACAATTTAAAACTTTTTTTTAAATTTAGCTGCAATGTTCTAAAGAAAAACATTCAATTATTTTACTTTTATTAAAGTACTAAATGTTACATAAAAAAGTATAAAAAATACAAATATAAATTTACTGAATTTCTAAAATCTAATAAGTAAATATTAACAGAAAAATCTCCATTAGGGAAGAATTTCATCAAGCAGATGATTTCAACCCACATCTCTCTCTGGTGTATCACTTATTTTAGTTGAATCCTATCCCATCAAGCTTATATAAACCCTTTGGTCACTTTCAGATATCTCCTGACGGTGAAACAAACTTTGCTTCTCCATTTGGCTTAAAAACTGAAGAATTAGATTTAACAGTATCTATAAATTCAGAGTCGAGAGAAATAGAGGAATCCATGTTAGACGAAGAACAAGTCAACAATGACGTCGTAATACCTGAAATGATTAGGAAGAAGTCGAG
>JABUQX010045473.1:27500-64404 GCA_015478945.1 Trachelipus rathkii | reverse complement strand
GTGAATCAGTATAATCAAAACCAACCAGACCCCTCCCTCACCCCTCCCTTATCCACCCGTCCACGACCTTTTGAAATCTATACGATTCTAATGATTCAGGTCACAAATCGAGTACCATTTCGGATAAACATAAGTACAAAAATAAGTTCTTAATATACTAATCAATAATATATCCTAACGAAACATTGGTTTTCACATAAATAAAGCAAACATAGCTCACCTAAACTAAGAATATAGTGTACAATGACAAAACCTAAACACACCTTACGCACGAATTAACTACTAAACATTAGCAAAGTTCCATACTTAACAACAGTAATGTTGGCTGTTTACAATACGTAACTTCACACTTTTTCATACATATCTCTAACAATCAATGTAATTTACATTAACACTATGATTTACGCGCTTTCTCGAGTATCATTTTCGAATAAACATAGCACAAAAATGAGTTCTTATATACTACAAACCAGCGAATATATGCTAACATACAATGTTTCACATAATAAAGCTTAACATTAGCATCATTATGAAACTAGAAAATAGTGTACAACGAAAACCTAACACAAACTTACGCGCTTAATTAAACTGTTAACATATAACACAAGTTCCACATCTAACAACCAAGTAAAATAACTAACTTTCATTACAAAACGTAACCATATCATACTTTTCCCAGAACTTTTCCACCCCTCCCCTATACACTCGTCCACGGGACCTTTTGATCTATCGATCCTAATGATTCAGGTCACATATCGAGTAACATTCGGATACAATATCATAAGATACAAAAATAGTTCTTCTGATATACGTAACCAATGAATATATGCTAACGTAACATTGTTTTCCACATTAATAAGCTAACCATAGCATTACCAGAAACTAAGAATATAATTTACAATGACAAAACCTAACACCACTTTACGCACGAATAAACTACTAACATTAAAAAGTTCCATACTTAACAAACAGTAAAGTTACCTAGCACAGCGTACAAAAACGCAACCTATTAACACTTTTTCATGCATATCTCTAACATACAATGTTAATTTTAACATTAACACTATTGATTTACATCGCTTTTCGAGTATCATTTGGCATACAACATATTCACAAAAATGCAGTTCTTAATATACTAACCAGCGAATATATGCTAACATAACAAATGTTTTCAATAATAAAGCTATATATAAGCATCATATGAAACTAGAAAATAGTGTTACGACGAACAAACCTAACACAACTTACGCGCTAATAAACTGTTAACATTAGCCAAAAGTTCCACACTTAACACCAGTAAAATAACTAACTTTGCATACAAAACGTAACCTATTCATACTTTTTCCAAGCATATCTCTATACATATTTAACGTTAATCTTACATTGACACAGTAACATTTTTCAAAAATGTATCATAACCTGTCGATTATCTATACTAGGACAACTGAAATGTATTATGTCACTCTCAAATATGCAAACGTAACAATAGTTTTCTTTACCATTAGCATAGTAATACTTTACAAAAATTTATCATAAACCTACCTAATATCATAATCCCCCAACAAATAATTGCAAAACATACAAAGTTTTATCCAAACAATACATAAAAGGGTAACCAAAGTTTTATCCAAACATACATAAAAATAAGTTCTTTATAAATATCATAGTAAAGTGTAATAGCTTACCGAATTTAAAAAGCAATTAAAATCCAGTAAATCAGTAAACTCAAACCACCCGTCCCCCTCCCCACCCCTCCCTATCCACTCGTCCACGGACTTGATCTATCGTCTATCCTAATGCCATTCAGGCGTCCACATATCGGGTCACCATTTCGGACTTAAACATAGCTACAAAAATAAGTTCTTTATATACTAACCAATGATAATATTGCTACGTAACATTCGTTTTCACTTAACTAAGCTAACTAGCATAACCAGAACTAAGAACATAATGTACAATGACAAAACTAAACACACTTTACGCACGAATAAACTACTAACATTAAACAACGTTCCATACTTAAACAACAGTAAAGTAATAAGCACAGCGTACAAAACGTAACCTATTTCACACTTTTTTCAACAATATCTCTAACATATCAATGTTAATTTTACATTAACACTATTGTTTTTTTTTACGTCGCATTTCGAGTATCATTTCGGATAAACATTAGCACAAAAAATGAGTTCTTGATACTGAGCGAGAGCGCGCGAATATATAGCTAACATAAACAATATTTTTTCACATTAATAAGCTAACATAGCATCATTATGAACTAGCCCAAAATATGTTACAACGACAAACCTAACACAACTTTAGCTTGAATAAACTGTTAACATTACACAAAAGTTCCACAATTAACACAGTAAGTAACTAACTTTACATAAAACGTTAACCTATTCATACTTTTTCAAGCATTTCTCTAATGGTCACTTTGTTAAAAGATTTTGTTAGATAATTAGGTCCTTTATCTGTTGCTGATATGCGGGAAAAGTGGGAACATATCGAGTGATTGTATGACCAGTTTTAGCTACTTACCTTGATAAGTAGGAATTACTGTGTTAAGTGGGGAACTTTTGTTATACGTAACAAGTTTATTTCATAGTTTAAGGCGTTGCAGGTTTGTCGTGTGTATTATATCATAGTTCAGATGATGCTAAGTAGCTTTATTAATGTGAAAAATTGTGTTACGTTAGCATATATTCGTTGATTAGTATAATATTTTTATGTTATGTTTATCCAAATTGATACTCCAAAATATGACTTGAAATCAATAGATCAATTAGATCAATAGATCATGGGAATGATGGAGGGCAGTGTGTATAGCCGGTTTTGATTTACTGATTTACTGATTTAGGGTATGTAAAACATGACAATTTTACTAAAAAATAAGACTTAAATCAATAGATCAATAGGATCACGGAAGGGCTGAGGAGGGCAGTTTGATTTACTTGATTTCTTGCTTTAGGGTATGTAAAAACGTAAATTTGTAAGCTATAAAATTAAAAAGAATAAGAAATTTTATTTATTTATTTATGTTAATTGTTTATTATTTATTTATTTTTTATTTTTTTTTCTTTGAATTGTTCTGAAACCATTATTTCGAAATCTTATAGACATTCGATAACATATATAAAAAGACACCGAACATTGTCGTTATTACTAATGTTTATTACTATGCACCGCACCGCTCCACGGAGCCGGTGCTGACTCCGACTCCTTGACTCTGATCCTTCTCAGACTCCTCCTTCCTTATTTCTTCTCTTCTCCTCTCTATCCTTATCTTCTCTTTCTATCCTCGTGTTGATTTGGCATTCCATTGCATTTCTCTTCTATTTCAGGGAGGGGACCCCTCGGGGGTCCCTGGACTCAGGATCCAAATCCAACCTCAAACTCCGTCTCCGACTCCGAAGCCGAATCCTTTCTCCAAGTTTCATCTTCTACGATTAATTTAATTTTTTTAGAGGGGCAGCGTCCGCCCTTAACAGAAAGGACGCTGGGGAAAAACCGTAGTGTGCGTCTCCGACGAGATACGTCATCATATAGCTCACATCCAAATTTTAGCCCGATACGTTAAGCCTAACATGGTTTTCAGGGTGAATTTGACCTTGGCGCTAAGAGGGCAGCACCCCCTTAGGGTTGACCTACGGTCACCAAAACTCGCCTGTGATCCACCTGTTCGATTGGGTGTCGTTAAGCCTAATCTTTACTCAGAAAGGAAGCAGCAACAAGGGCGTAGCGCTATTTATATTTCTACTTCGCTCTCGGGGGGAGAGTTACCCCCTATATACATCCTAGCTACTTGAAAACTCGTCGGTTTTGAGCTTAATACCTCAATAGATTATATTCCAAGTTTGAAAGCAATAGCTCTTATACTTTTTTTGAGAAATCGGTGTGTGCGACGATATTGGCTGATTTCTACTTTGATAACATCTTCAATTTTTATGTCAATATTTCGATGTATGTAGAGGAGGGCAAGTCCAGGAAGTCAATAGTATTTCTCAAGCAGGTTTCAGAAGTCATAATGTTGAAAACCTTCTCTTCTACTGAAGCAGTAGACACTTATATAATTGCCAGTATTTGCAACAAGATGAAAATATTTGTAAATTGTGACTTCGAACAAGAAACTACTTTGTTTATTGCGTTTTGGACGATCTTGTGCTGTGATGCCAATTTTCAACTTCGCATATATCCCATTTGCTTTTACTAAATCCCAATTGGGGCTTATCGTTTGATCTTCTTGTAAAATGTGGCATCATTTTATCTTCTCATATGCTCATTTACCTGTTCGGTATGGATGCAAATTACAAGTAAGATATAATTTTTTTATGACTTAAAAACCCTCTCTTCCTAATGCTGATATTAAAATCATTCCCAAAGTGGTATTTAAAAATGGATGGGTGATTGATAATGCTGGGGGTCAGAAATAGGAATGTTGGGTCTGTATTTTTGGAATTTGTAATTCTTGGTAGACCATACCGACCTTTTCAGCCAACACAGCACCTTCAAATCATCCCAACTACCACCCTCCATCAGTCCCCAACTTCACAAAGCTCCCAGCAATTATCTCAATACCCTGCTCAGATTCAGATGCCGCTTTACACATCTTCAAAAATATGTGAAATTCTATGTTTGGCATTTTCTCTGATGGCTTCAAGTTTTAGTTTTAACTAGATTTTCATTCATTATAAGCACTCAAACAATAACGTGGTGTCTGCAATTCGGTTTGAAAATTGTATGCTTAAACTTAATAGTGCGTTTAAAACAAAAAGGAAACTATAAAAGCATCATGCACTATAACATTGTTTAGAATTAAGGGAGCTTTTTTTGATTTGACTGATCTCCAACTTCGCATTTTATTTGTTATAAAGCAGCTATTATCGGTTTATCATCTCTTTAAATAACAAAACCGATTCATTCGTTGGCCACCAGAACGGAGTTTCGCAAAAACTTTTCTAATTTCCTATTGCTACTCTTGGAATAAGTCTTCAAATTTTTTTCATTCAAACACTTTTGTCCTCTTAGCAATTTACAAGAAGAAATGTACAACATTCTGATACTATTCCAATTGCACTTCGAATATTTTTGAACTTTAGAAGCGTCTGTGAGGCATAGATTTAAGCAATGCAAAAAAGCAGGGAAGTATAAAATAGCTTTGTGACATTTTTTTCTTTATTACTCTCTGAGCACTCCTGAACTCACCACTCATTGCTGCTTCACCGTCATACCCGTGTCTTTAAGATTATTTATATCCAATACCAAGTTCAGTTTACTTTTTTCTTCAAATTAATTTGAAAAGACTTTTCCAGTCAATCATTTTTACTGAGGCGAAACACAAAAAATCTTTGACGTAAGAGTATCAATATCACGTAACACACACACAACGAAAATTGTTCCTTCTGGAACAAATCGGTCGTCTCATCGGCTAAGACATTAAAATTATTTACTTTTATTTATATTTTGCACAATTTTACGTTGAATGAGATTCCAAATGACTGAATTAGAGCATTTTGGACTGTGAAATGCGGTATACATGGCATTTCTAGCAACATGGTTTTAAATGTTCTTAAAGAACATGGTCTCCAGCATTAACACAATATTTTAAAAGACTTCGAAAACTGCCATCGTTTCCCACAAGGCCAAGAAAGAGAGTTTCGATTCGACCTGAGTCAGATGTCAGTAACGAATATTTTGCTTTCCACAGAATCGAATTGTTTCAACAATGGGAATTAGCCGCTTTCTACTGTATTCAGCCTCCCTTTTCTTCTGACTGTCAACCTGTTTGTCGATGCTCTCGATTTTTCCTTGAACCTGCTTTTGCTACACCAAATCTCTTTTCTAACCGATCATTGTGACTATATAGTTGCCTCAGTGTTTATTTGAAAGACTCATGGCTTTCTTTAAGTTTAAATACGGTCTCGAGACAAAAACACCCAATTCCTAGTGTTTTCCTTTACCTTCTTCTTTTGTTTCCAATAACAATACACAATTTGAGCAATAAACCCCAACGTTTTAATCAGAGTAAGCTAACCACTTAATATCATCAAGCCATTTTCTTTTGAAAATATTCTTTTCCGACCTGTTGAGTCCTGAGCAGGAAATCATATATTTGAATCTCGTTTCCAAGAGATATTTTAAATGTTTTCCACTTTTTCCTTATTGCTAAATATCGTACCTATGGAATTTCCAATATCGTCGGGATGAAGAATCCTTTCTGTATTCCTTGATTGCGCCTGACTTTTAGACGCTTGTGAAGGAAAAACATCACCGTCTACTTGAGATTTTCAGCTGCTATCGCAGTTACAGAAGTTCCAGGAGAAACTGTTTCTTCGTGTCCGACAACCAACTCTTTTAATAACAGGAATCTTTATTAACATAGTGCTTACTTTTTTTTGTCGAAAAAGTCTCTAATATCTGTTCTTCTTTTCATATATATTTTTTTTATTTTTTAAGTTGAACAACAAGAACAAAAAATTTTAAACACAAATGTAAAACACAAAGTACAAAACTATAACTATTCACTAGCAACTTGATATTATACCCTTAAAACAATAGATTGATAGCTTTACACAGAAACCACAATGTTATCTCATTAGTAAATAATGCTGAGAGAGAGAGAATTAAGACACATCTCTCTCTCTCTATCATATATATATATATATATATATATATATTATATATTATATATATATATTATACTTATAATAATATATTTAATTAAATATATATATAAAAAATATATAATATATGTAAAAGATCGTTATTATAATATATTACCAGTATATAGCTGCATTTCAAAAAGCACTACAGCCGCTCGGCGGGCACACAGGCGCGCATGGCGTCGCTATCCAGAGCCGTTTGGCGCGCACTTATCTACGTCACGAAAACGCCACTAAGTCAGCGCGCCCGTTGATTAAATCTCGATTCGGAATTAATAAACGGGCGGGCGGGCGCGGAAGAATACTTTGTTTACAAACAAATCTTTTTACAAAACGTGTGTCGGAAATGGCTTGCCAAAATTTTTTAATATTTTAGGTAACTTTTATATTAAGGATACCAATATATCGTATCATTTCATAAAAGATATGCATATAAGAATAAGAGTATTGTTTACAATTGCCAGCTGATCCGACGGGTGCTCTCGGCCGTTTCCAGGTACTCAAATTTCCGGTTCTCTGATTGGTTAATGTAATTTTTTTCAATTCGAAGCGTTTCCAAGTCGATTTTGCATACGGGATGCACTCGGGCTTCTAGAAACGCAGCTATAATATATAGGTAAAATTATGACGTTTTCTCTTTCTCCTGCAAAAACTTCCCAAAGGACTTACGAGATTTGTTCCTAACAGCGACGAATTATATAAAATTAATTTAACCTCTGCACTTTATACTATTAACGTATATGATACGTAAAATTTTTTAGTGTCTAAAAAATTTCGGGGGGCCATGCCCCCATGGATACGCCACTATATATATATCATATTAAATATATATAAGATATATTCTAGTATTATATTATAATGTATTAAAATTTATATTTTTATGTTTATATATATATATATATATACTATATAATATAATATATATCTAAATTTAGGCATTATATATAAGGTATTTATATATAGGGATAGGGTAACTGTAGTATTTTTTTTCTTTTTGTTGTGGTAACCATGGGGAATTAGTTGATTGAGTGTTGTAAGGGAAGATATATGCTGGTATTTTGGTCGAAAGAGTGCGTCGAGTGACTGAGGGACTGATCGGTGAAGAACAAGGTGCGTTCAGATGAAACAAACATTGAAACAAATGATTGAGAACATGAGAGAAAAGAGGAATAAATTGTTTTTAGGTTTTATGGATTTGCAACAGGCGTACGATAGGATTAATAGGGAAGCTCTATGGCAGGTGTTGGTGATATATGGTGTTGGTGGTAGGCATCTGAATGAAATCAAAAGTATTTGATTTGTGATTTGTTTAATATTAATAGCAGAGTGAGGCAGGGATGTGTTATGTCTCCTTGGTTATTCAATATAAATATGGATGGGGTTATGAAAGAATTAGAGGTGGGGGTAGCAGGGGAAGATGTTAGGATGATGGAGAATGGAAAAGAGTGGAGGCTGCCCTACTATTTTATGCGGATGATTTGGTTTTGTGTGGCGAATCTGAAGGAGAGTTTGAGAGAATTGGAAGAGGGGTTGCAGGGTATGTAAAAGGAGGAGTTTGAGAGTAAATGTAGCATAAGAAAGTAAGGTTATGGTTTGTGAGTGAAGAGTCCTCGGTGTGAAGTTATGTTGGATGGTGAGCAACTGGAACAAGTGTCTGAGTTTAAATATTTAGGATATATGTTGGATGAAATGGGAAAGGATGATGCAGAGTGTAGTAGGAAAGTTGTGAATGGTGGGAAGGTGGCTGGAGCAATTAAATCCTTGGTGGATGTAAAGGGACTAAGTCTTGAGTGCGTAGGGTCTTACACATGAGGGTAATTCCGACATGACCCATCGTTCGACTTGTGAATGTTTTGTATGCTGTTTTGGAATGTTGTTTACCTTGTGTTTAATGCATTAAAAGTGAAACTATGTCTGGAATAAGAGTATAGATCTAAAGTTCACAATGTGTTTCAGATGGACATCTTAGGGGCGTGTTAGGTATGTGAGAATAATTGATAAAAATGAGGAAGGAACACATAGGAGTTGTATTTGTGTGGTGTGAAGAAGGAGATAAATGAGAGAATAAGTGGAAAGTACATTTGAGATGGTTTGGTCATGAGAAAAGGATGGATGATAGTCGTTGGTTAAGCTAATGTATACGTGGTGAGTGTGCTGGGAATGGAGCGGCTGGGAGGACCGAAAAAAAGTGGATTGAGTCAGAAAGGAATAGCCATTGCAAAACAGTTGAATTAAAATAAGTTTCTGCGAGACATCTTGTATCTGTTGTAGTCTTCGTGAATTTGGCAGAGCGTAGAGAAGAAGGTTGCCTAATAGGAGTGAATGGTGAGGTTTTGTAAGGGGGTATGGTTGTGACCACCTGGGCCAAGAAGGAACTCTACATTTGAGCGCGAGATGCCATAGTTGAGGGTCCGTCGCGGTCCCGGTGAAGTTACTAGGGTAGATTTTCTGACGTGTGCGACATTCTCCACTATATTGGTTAAAGCGGAGCCGTAAGGCTGTGCTTTCTTTTCGACTTGCGTTCATATTCTTTTACTTCTTTTTATTTGCAGTGCATGCTATGTAACATTTCCCAATTCTTAAATGCCTCGGGCATTTACCCATCACTAGGAGTCAATATAAAAACAATTTACGTTAGGAAATAATATAATTTTTCTATGATATATAAATGTTCAGGAATTTTTCAGAACTCTCTCGCTCGATGGTTGATCAAGGGATTGAAACTTGTAAAGTGATACATGGAAGAGATAAATTCAAAAGTTATTTATTTACAATCAGATTCGAAATGATATGAATTAAAAATCTTCAAAGTATGCAAAATTACAAATTAGAGGGATGATTGTTTCAGATGAGGTGCCATTCAACCAACTGATAGTAACTTAACAGTGAATTGCTTGAAATAGGTTTGGAAGTTTTAAGAAATTTTGAAAAGCATTCAGAAGCTTTCAAGATAGACAATATTTAAATCAATTGACAACATTTCATTCCGTTAGTTCTAGAGCCTAAGATCATACTTATTTCAAGGTATGGATTTTAGTTCTACAGACTTTAAAGGAAAATTTTCTAACTTTAAATTTAAACAGGCCATAAGCTTCCGTTAAAAGTTAGAATAAAAACTAAACCATGTCCAATTAAACTAAAGAGAGAATATACCTTACCTGCATCGAATTGCTGTTGGCTTTTAATGCATTATTTTTTAAAAGAAAACTCATCAAACTATAGCCAAACCACAGTTTGTCTGGAGTAATTGCAATTCAGTTCTGGGGTTTTAGGACATCCTCATTTTCCTGCGTCTTTTCTCGCTCTAACTGAGTTTTTAATGATTTAATTTTTTTGGACACTATTCCTCACTCAAGTCAAAATGAACGGCAATTCTCGACAGTTCGGCGTCTTTTTTCCGTCTATCTCTGTATTCTGAACAAGTAGTGTCCCAAAGGGCAGGTGCATTATGTACCATTTCAATTAACTTTTCCACGATCTCTCTTGTCCACATTTCTGCTGGCAACAATACTATATATATATATATATATATATATATATATATATATATATATATATATAATATATATATGTATTATATTATATATATATATTATATATCATATATATATATATATATATTATATATTTGTTTTCAAACGTCTTTTATGCTATTTTTAGGTAGTTGTCATATTTTAGTTATAGATGGGAATTCTCCGGCAAATTATTATTATTATTATTTATTATTATGTATATTATTATTATTATTATATTATTATATATATCATATATATATATTATATTATATAGTATATATATTTAATATGATATATATATAATATATATATAGTATGATATATTATAATAAATATATATATATATTATATATATATATAGTATAGTATATTATATAGACAAGTTATACGACTGTTGACTTTTTTGACTCTATAAATTTTTAATTTTAACTTATATATAAGATGAATAGTAAATATAAGAAATGTAACGTTAAAAAATCATAGGGAAAAGATATTTATGAAGTTATAATTCAAAAAAAAAATAATTATCTAACTTTGTAGGTCTTCTTTACGCTGTGGAGGGAATTTTTTTACTGTCTTTAACGGAATGTTCACTAAAAAGAAATTTTCAAGTCTTTATGGTGAAACTTTGTTAAAGGAAGCCATGTGTTTCATTTGGTACTCGTACAATGCACATATATAAGTTAAGATGATATAAGAATTAATAGCTATTTTAACATATAAATGGGTTTTACTAAATAAAAAAATTGTCATAAAATAAGTCTACAAAACATTTTTCAATTACAAGTTAAGTTGCTAATTAAGTTGCTTAATTAAATTGTTATAGGAATGTTGCCTCTCTAGTTTTTGAAGCCCGACGCCACTTGAACACGAGAAATATAATTGGGCGTAATATTTTTTTTTTGTTGTTTGCTTATTGACATTATTTTATATGTACTACAATTGTTTTTTATTTAGTTTTTTTTTTCTATATTAATTCTTTATTTTTTGTTTTTCTTTATATTTATTTTTTTTGCCCCAAAACCTAAAATACGTACTAGGTATCTTAATGGCAACATAAATAGATATTTCCAGTTTTAGGCATTATGTTAGTTTAGCGTTGTTATTATATATATATTATATTATATAATATATATATATAATATATAGTATATATATATAATATATTATATATTATATATATATATCATATATATATATATATATAATAAGTATATATATATATATATATATTATATTATCATATATATATATATATATATATATATATATATATATATTTATATATATATAATATATATATATATTATATATATATATATATTATTATATATATATATATATATTATATATCATATATATTAATATAAGATATATATATATATTACTATATATAGCAGCGCTTTCCTAGCTCAGGTGGTATGAGCAACTCAGCTTAGCAAGCGAGGCTGGCCCATTGCCGTGTCTCGGAGGACTGGGTTGGAGCGGAGGAGAGTGTGAGCTTCTCTATTAAACTCTAAGCTTTGCGTTCACCACTCAGACGTTAATGAGCTACATTTTTTGGTGTGCTTTGCTACAAATGGGAATTAAGTCGCTGGCCGTCCGCGATAGGCCTGGCAGCCAAGCGCGACTTAGCCGTAGGCCTTGTTTCAAGACCTTTCGTTCGAAGGCGTTCCACTGACCAGACGAATCAGATCTTTACTGGGGGTTAGAAGATTTCATATATATTATATACTATATATATATATATATATATATATAATATATATATATATATATATTTATATATAATAGATAATATATTTGTTGAATGTTTAGTCTTATGTTATTGTGTGCATAGAGAGTGGTGTATGTACACCGCCAAAATTACGGGGGGCTCGAGCCGGACGGGGAACAGTGAGGGTAGCGACAACGTTCTTCCTATACCCGTAGGGGGGAGGGGCGCAGAACGCGACAACCAAATTACTCTAATGAGCGTGGAGATTCGGAGGGACCCTCCCCGGAGGGGGGGAATAGGTCCTACGCTCAAACCTTGGTCGTTCCCCAGGAAGGCGAGAGACCCGACTCCTGCCATCTCAGCGGTTTACCCTCTGGGGTATTCTTTAGTTAAAAAAAAACACAATATACTATAATATAATATATATATATATATAATATTATATATATATATATAGTATCATATATATATATTATATACTATATATATATATAAACTACCTATTAACAAATCCCTATACTTAGAAAGGTCTATTTAATAGCCGTCCATTATCAGATACCTGGGAACTATTTCTAACGGGTAACGAGTGAGTGAGACCGTATAAAATGCGTCCTATCTAAAATCGACTTTCTCCATAACATAGTAATATATATATAGTATATATATATATATATATATAATATACTATATATATATATATATATGATAGATTTATAATATGATATATATATACTATATATTATATCATATCTCTCCATCTTTTACATAATACTCTCCCGCTCTCTCAATATAGTTATCTCTCATCATAATAATATATGTTGATTCAATCTCATACCTTGATGTTGATTTTAATTACTACAGTATGTCTACGTCTATAATACTATCTGACAGTGAGATATATATAGCGTCCTGACCGCATCATTTATCCGCCCTACATACATACTATTAAATGTACTAATCCCATCATGCTCTCCTCTCGAGGAGCGAGTGCTCAGCTAAGTATCCTCGCCCCGTCTTACTCTACCTTCATTTCGAATAGACATATATATAATCTGCCTTACTCCCTCTCTGTGCGTAGTCAGCTGACCTTTCAATATATCTATAGTCGATCGCTCTCACCCCTCGCACATGCTAGCGCTCTCTATATCTGTGGACCTCTCGGGCACTTCAAGGTCTAGGTATCAGGGATTTGTTATTTATTAGTTCGGCCTAATATTACTAATAATACGGTTCCAAAAGTACTACTATATATCTACCTAAAGGTAGATATCAGAAGAGCATATACTGCGTGTATATATCTAAACTTATTATGACCTGAGGATATACCGTTATATACTAGTCCTTACATACTAATGAGTAACTACTATAATGTATTGTTTGTTAATCTATATGCAATTACCCCAAGGGTAAACGCTTGAGCGATCGCGAGGAGCTCTCACAGCGGGTTCTCTCGGCCTCACTTGGGTTTCAACCGACAGGTTGGACGCTACGGACTATTTCCCCCTTCTTCGGGCCGAGACAGAGTCTCCGGAATCCCGCTCTTTTGCTGTATTTAAGCGCGTGTCCGCTTGTGTCCGTCCTCCGCCCTCAACCCTACGAGGGTATGGAAATACGTGTCCCAACCTCTGGTATCCTGGTACTTCTTTGGGTCGACCCCCTAATTTTGCTCGGTGTAATCACCTTTAACATACTAATCTATACTATATATATATATATATATATATATATATATATTAGTATACTCACTCAATATTATATATATATATATATAATATATATAAAATCTTTACCCCCAGTTAAAGACTTTCGTACTGTCAGTGGGACCTTCGAGAAGGTCCTTGGCGAACATAGCGGCTAACGCTAAGTCCGTGGTTGCGCCATGGCCTATCGCGGACGCCGCGATTAATTCCCATTTGTTAAGCAAAGCAACACCACAAATTACTCATTAAGTCTCAGTGTGACGAAGTAGAGCTTAATTAGAGGACATAAGCTCACACTCTTTCTCGCTCCAAACACCAGTCTCGAACCTGGGCCACCTCGCTTGCTAAGCGAGTTTCTACATCGAGCTAGGCAGCGCTCTATATATATATATATATAATTATATATATATATATATATCATATATATATATCATAGTATTATACTATATTATATATATATTACTATTATTATATATTATATAATATATATTATATCATAAATATATATATATTAAAATACTATATATATATACTATATATATATATTATTATTATATATATATATAATATATATATTATATATATGTATATATATAATATTATATATTATATATATATATATTATATATTATATATATATACGATATATATATATATATATCATATAATATATATAGATATATTAACCAACCTTAAAACTACAAAGCCTAAACTGGCAAAAATCATATTAATGTTCCATTAGATACCCAGTACTATTTATTTGCGGGTAATGAGTACAATAAAAATGTCAATAAATAGACCAACCCCCCAAAATTTACCATAATTTCTCGTGTTCAATGGCGTCGGGGCTTCAAAAAACTAGAGAGGCACATTCCTAACAATTTAATTAACAACTTATTACAACTTAACTTATAATTGAAAAATTTTTGTTAGACTTATTTTTATGACAATTTTTTTATTTAGTATTAACCCTTTTATTTGTAAATACGCTATTAATTCTATATCATTTAACAAAAGTGCATTTACGAGACAAATGAAACACATGCTACTCATACAAGTTTCACATAAAGACTGAAAATTTTTTTAGTGAACATTCGGTAAAGACAGTAAAAATTCCCTCCGCAGCGTAAAGAAGACCTACAAGTAGCTTAAATTTTTTTGAATTATAACTTCAAAAATTACTATTTCCCTATGATTTTATTTAAGTTTACATTTTATATTTACTTCATTTAATATAAGTGAGAGTTAAAATTAAAAATTTACTTTATATCAAAAGGTCAATAGCTAATACTTTTGTCCTATATATATAATATATATATATTTATATATATAGTATAAATAAAATTATATATATATATTAAATCATATATTTAGTGGTTCTATATATAATATATATATATATATATATATATATATATATATATATATATATTATAATAAATATATATAATAATATAATAATAATAATAATTAATAATAATAATAATAATAACTAATAATTAATAATAACGTTTCGGAGAGAATTCCCATCAACTAAAAAATTAGAAAACTACTAAAATACATAAAAGACGTTTGAAAACAAATTATATATATATATATATATATTATACTTATATATATATATAATAATATATAATATTATATATATATATATATCTATATATACTATATTATATATATAGTAGTAATAGGTATATATAATAATAATATATATTGTTGCAGCAGAAAATGTGGACAGAGAGACGGTGGAAAAATGTTATTGAAATGGTACAAATGCACCGCCCTTGGGACACTACTTGTTAGGATACAGAGATAGCGCGGAAAAAAGAACGCCGAACTGTCGAGAATTTGCCGTTACATTTTGACTTGAGTGAGGAAATAGTGTCCAAAAAAATTAAATCATTAAAAAACATCAGTTTAGACGAGAAACCAGGAAAATGATGGAAATGTCTTAAAACCAGAACTGATTGCAATTACTCCAGACAAACTGTTGAGTTTGGCCTATAGTTTGACTGGAGTTTTCTTTCTAAAAAATAATGCATTAAAAGCCAAACAGCAATTCGATGCTAGGTAGTATTATCTTCTTAGTTAATAGGACATATGTTAGGTTTTTATTCTAACTTTAAGGAGAAGCTTAATTGGCCTGTTTAAATTTAAAAGTTTAGAAAAATTTCTTATTAAAGTCTGCTAGAAATTCAACAATCCATTACCTGAAATAAGTATGACTTAGGCCTCTAGAACTAAACGGAATAGAAATGTTGTCAATGATTAAATAAATTGTCTCATCTTGAAAGCTTCTAGAAATGCTTTTTCAAAATTCTCTTAAAACTTCAAACTATTTCAGCAAATTTCACCTGTTAAGTTACTAGTCATGTGGTTGGTGAATGCACCTCATGAAAATCATCCTTAATTTGTATTTTGCATATTTTGAATATTTTTTATAATTTATATATTCTCGAAATGGGATTTGGTAAATAAATAAGTTGAAATTTAATCATATCTTCATGTATCACTTAATAGTTTCCATCCCTTGACTCACATCTTCACTTTCAAAAGTGTCTTCGAAACGCTGGAGCATTTATTATCATAGAAATATATTAATTTTCCTAACAATGTTTATATTGACGCCTAGTGGATGGTAAATGCCCGAGGCAGTTTAAGGAATTGGGAAAATGTTACATAGCATGCACTGCAAAATAGAAAAGAAAGTTAAAAGATATGACGCAAGGTCGAAAAGACAAAGCAGCAGCCGTTACCGCTCCCGTTTTATACGCATTTAGTGAAACTCGCCACAGTCAGAAAAATCTACCCTATAACTTTCACGGCGACGCGACGGACCGCCTCACTATGCATCTCGTCATATGTAGAGTTATCCTTGGCCCAGGTCGGGTCACAACCATACCCCCTCACAAAACCTCACCATCACATCCTATTAGGCACCTTTCTTCTCTTCCTCTGACCAAAATTCACAAAACCTCACCATGGATACCAGATGCTCTCCAGAAAAACTATTTAATTTCTAACTTTTGCCAATGGCTAATATCCTTTCCTGACTCAATTCCACTTTTTTTCCGGTTATCCCAGCCCGCTCCATTCCCAGCCCACACTCACCACTCTATACATTTGCTAACCAATAACGACTATTCAACTCATTCCTTTTCTACATGACCAACCATCTCAACGTACTTTCATTTACTCTTTCATTTACTCCTTTCTTCTATTCAAAACTACACACACTCCCTAATGTGTTCTATTCCATCATTTTATCCAATTATTCTGACACTAACACGCCCCTAAGATGTTCCATCTGAACACCATTGTACTTTAGATCTATACCTCTTATTTCCAGACCATAGTTCCACTTTATGCATTAACACAGGTAACAACAACCCTCATGTAAGACCCTAGCGCACTCAAAGACTTAGTCCCTACTCCACCAAGGATTTAATTTGCTCCAGCCACCTTCCCACCACTCTTTCCTACTACACTCTGCATCATCCTTTCCCATTTCATCCGAACATATATCCTAAATATTTAAACTCAGACACTGGTGTTCCAGTTGTTGCTCTCACACATAATCTATCCAAGCATCCGAGGACACTCATTCACTCACAACGCATACCTGTTACCTCTGCAAATTACTTTTCAAACCCTCCGTGAGGTTTTTACAATCACCCTGCCAAAACGCCTCTTCCAATTCTTCTTGCAAGGAGAGCGCGTGAGCTCTTCGTCATCTCTCACAAAACAAAATCATCCGCGTACAATAAGCCGAGGGCAGCCTCCCACTCTTTCTCTCTCTCCATTCATTCCTAACATCTCTCCCCTGCTACCCTCCACCTCTAAATTCTTCGTAAAACGCCCATCCATATTGTTATATTGATTAATCCAACGGAGACATGAACACACTTCCTGGTCACTTAATTATTTAGGAATTAACAAATCACAAAATCAAATACTTTTTTTCCATTTACAGCATGCCTACCACCAACACATATATCACCAACACCTGCCATAGAGCTTTCCCTATTAATCCTATCGTACGCCTGTTGCAATCCATAAAACCTAAAAAACAATTTTCCTTTTCTCTCATGTTCTCAATCATTTGTTTCAATGTTGTCATTCTGAACAGGCACCTTGTTCTTCACCGATCAGTCCTCAGTCACTCGACGCACTCTTTCGACCAAAATACCAGCATATATCTTACCCACAACAACACTCAATAAACTAAATTCCCCTTATAATTCCTACAGTTTCCCTTATCCCCCTATTCTTACCTTATATATTATATATATATATATATAATATATATATATAGTATATATATATAATATATAAATATATCATATATATATCATATATATTAATATATATATATATATATATATATATATATATATACTATAATATATATATTATAGTGGCGTATCCATGGGGGCATGGCCCCCGAAATTTTTTAAGACACTAAAAAATTTACGTATCATAACGTTAATAGTATAAAGTGCAAGATGGTTAAATTAATATTTATATAATTCGTCGCTGTTAGGAACAAATCTCGTAAAAGTCCTTGGAAGTTTTTTGCAGTGAGAAAAAGAGAAAACGGTTCATTAATTTTTTACCTATATATTATAGCTGCGTTTCTAGAAAGGCCCCGAGTGCATCCCGTATTGCAAATCGACTTGGAAGACGCTTCAATGTAAAAAAAATTACATTAAACCAATCAGAGAACCGGAATTTGACGTACCTCGCGAAACGGCGAAGCACCCGTCGGATTCAGCTGGCAATTTGTAAACAATACTCTTATTCTTATATGCATTATCTTTTATGAAAATGATAACGATATATTGGTTATCCTTAATATCAAAGTTACCTAAAAATATTTAAAAAATTTTGGGCAAGCCATTTCCGACAACACCGTTTTGTAAAAAGATTTTGTTGTAAACAAAGTATTCTTCCGCGCCGCCCGCCCGTTTATTAATCCCCGAAACGAGGGATTTAACACGAGGCGCCGACTTGTGGCGTTTTCGTGGACGAGAAGTGCGGCAAACGGGCTCTGGGAACGATGCATGTGCGCCTGTGTGCCCGCCCGGGCTGCAGTCGGGCTTCTGGAAATGCAGCTGATATACTGTATATATATATATATATATATATAATAATATAATATATATATATATAATATAAACTTACTTCATACATACCCTCATACTATATACGAATTGATAATAGGACTATAATTAGAATGTTATATACTTACTAGCCCGATGTCAGTGAGATGTACTATATATAATATATATATATATATATATATTTATAGACAGAGAAGATGATGTGTCTAATTCTCTCTTCTTCCACCATTATTTACTAATGAATAACATTGTAGTGCTTGTGTAACAGCTATCGAAATCTATTGTTTAAGGGTATTAATATCAAGTTGGCTAGTGAATAGTTATAGTTTTATACTTTGTAATTTGTTAAAAACATTTTTTGTTTTTGTTGTTCAACTTAAAAAAATTAAAAAAATATATATGAAAAGAAAGAAGAACAGATATTAGAGACTTTTTCCACAAAAAAAAGTAAGCAGTATGTTAATAAAGATTCCTGTTATTAAAAGGATTGGTTGTCGGACACGGAAGAACATTTCTTCCTCGAACTTCTGTAAGCTGCTGATAGCAGTGAAAAGTGCGCGAGAGGTGAGGACCGGTGATGTTTTTCCTTCACAAGCGTCTATAAGGCAGGCTTAATCAAGGGAATAACAGAAACTAGTGTTGTTTCATACCTCCAACGACATTGGCAATCCTTCATACGCTCGCTATTTTGCTCTCAGCGAAAAAACAAGTCCTGGTAAACCATGTGTAAAATATCTCTAGAGGAAACGAGGAATTCAAAATGAGTAGCTGCTCAGGAAACTCAAAGGTCGGGAACATCTAATATTCAAGACCAAATTGGCTTGATGAGCTTGAACTTGGTTAGCCTCTCCTGAATTACGCTTTGGGGTTCCTCCTCTCTCTCGCGCTCGTGGGTGTGATCCGGGAAACAAAAGAAAAGGTAAAGGAAAGCGAGCTGAGAGAGTCTGGGCTGCTATTTCATTGTCTCATGGAGACCGTATTTAAATACTCTAAAGAGAAAGCCAGTTGAAGTCTTTCATATAAACATCTGACGGCACAACTCACACCTCATTCATACTCAATGAATACATAGATAAACAGAGATATTAGAGATGAGAAAAGCAGGTTTCTAGGAATCAATATTCGAGAGATCATCGACCAAAACGAGCTGTTGTACGTGCGAGCATAGATCTGAGGCTGTAATTACAGTAAAGGCTGCGCTAATTCAATTTTGATTAACAATTCGATTCTGTGTGTGCATAAGCCCATACAATATCATCGTACGTGTGGGACATTCTACTCGTGACTATCATAGTGGTCCGAACATCGATACTATTCTTGGCCCTGTAGCGAAACCTGATGGCAGTTTGTCTCATATTTTAAACATATTGTCGTTCTCGCGGTTAGGTCCCTAGGAGACCATGTTCTTTTAAGAACATTTTAAAAACTGAACGATTAATATGACATGTATACCAGTTCCAAAGTCCAAAATGCTCTAATTCAGTCATTTGCGAATCTCATTCAACGTAAATTGTGGAAAAATATAAATAAAGTAAAATATTTTAATGTCTTAGCGATTGAGACGACCGTTGTGTTCCAGAAGGAACAATTTTCGTTGTGTGTGCGTTACGTGATATTGATACTCTTACCGTCAAAGATTTTTGTGTTTCGCCTCAGTAAATGATTTGACGGGAATAAGTCTTTCAAAATTAATATTGAAGAAAAAAGTAACTGAACTTGGTTTGGATTAAATAATCTTAAAGGACACGGGTTATGACGGTGAAGCAGCAATGAGTGGTGAGTTCAGGAGTTGCTCAGAGAAGTAATAAAGAAAAAATGTCACAAGCCTATTTATTACTCCCTGCTTTTTGCATGCTTAAATTTATGCCTTCACAAGCTTCTTCAAAGTTCAAAATATTCGGAAGGTGCAATTGGAATAGTATCAGAATGTGTACTTTTCTTCTTGCATGTGTAAGAGGACAAAGTGTGTTTTGAGTGGAAAAATTGAAGAACTTGATTCCCCAAGAGAGCAATAGGAAATTAGAAAAGTTTGCGAAACTCGCTGGTGCCAACGGAATGAATCGGTTTTGTTATTTAAAGAGATGATAAACCCGATAATAGCTGCTTTATAACAAATAAAATGCGAAGTTGGATATCAGTCAAAAAAAGGGCTACCTTAATTCTAAACAATGTTTATAGTGCATCTTTTATAGTTTCCTTTTTTGTTTAAACGCACTATTTAAGTTTAAAATACAATATTTTACAAAACGATTAGCAGACACACGTTATTGGTTTGGTGAGTGCATAATGAACTGAATCTAGTTAAAACTAAACTTAAAGCA
Organism: Trachelipus rathkii; assembly: GCA_015478945.1. Lineage (NCBI taxonomy): Eukaryota > Metazoa > Arthropoda > Malacostraca > Isopoda > Trachelipodidae > Trachelipus > Trachelipus rathkii. The sequence continues at coordinate 43,369 of JABUQX010045473.1, read as the reverse complement.
TCAGAGAAAATGCCAACATTAGAATTCAGCATATTTTTTGGAAGAATGGTTGTAAGGCGATCTGAGATCTGAGCAGCAGGCTTATTGAAAATTAGCTGTTACCAAGAATTAACAAATTCCAAAAATACAGACCCAACATTCCTATTTCTGACCCCCAGACTTATCATCACACATCCATTTTTATACCATTTTTGGATGATTTAATATCAGCATTAGGAGAGAGGTTTTTAAGTCATAAAAAAATTATATCTTACTTGTAATTTGCCATACCGAACAGGTATAATGAATGTGCCATATGAGAAGATAAAAGATGCAACATTTTACAAGAAGATCACGAAAGCCCAATTGAGGATTTAGTAAAAGCAGAATGGATATATGGAAGTTGAAATGGCATCACAGCACAATCGTCCAAAAACAGCAATAAACAAAGTCAGGTTTCTTGTTCGAAGTTCTAATTTACAAATTTTTCATCTTTGTTGCAAATACCTGGCAATTATATAAGTGTCTACTGCTTCAGTAGAAAGAAGGTTTTCAACATTATGACTTCTGAAAACCTGCTTGAGAAATACTATTGACTTCCTGGACTTGCCCTCCTCTACATACATCGAAATATTGACATAAAAATTGAAGATGTTATCAGTAGTTATGTAACGAGTTCGTCGACCACCGATTTCTCAAAAAGTATAAGAGCTATTGCTTTCAAACTTGGAATATAATCTATTGAGGTATTAAGCTCAAAAACCGACGAGTTTTCAAGTAGCTAGGGACTGTATATAGGGGCGTACCTCCCCCGAGAGGCGAAGTAGAAATATAACGCTACGCCCTTGTTGCTGCTCCTTTTCTGAGTAAAGATGAGCTTAACGACACCCCAAATCGAACAGGGTGGGACTCAGGCGAGTTTTGGTGACGTAGGGTCAACCCTAATGGGTTGCGTGCCCCTTAGCGCCAAGGTCAAATACGCCGAAAACCATGTTAGGCTTAACGCTATCGGGCTAAAATTTGGACGTGAGTCGAGTGTGATGACGTAATCTTGTCGGAGCGAGAGATTCACGTTCCCCAGCGTCTTTCTGTAAGGTGGGACGCGCGTGCCCCTCTAAAAATTAAAATAATCGTAGAAGATTGAAACTTGGAGAAAGGATTCGGCTTCGGAGTCGGAGACGGAGTTGGAGTTGGATTTGATATTGAGTCCAGGATCCCCCCGGGAGGGGCGTCCCCTTCCTGAAAATAGACTCGCAAGAAATCGCATGGAATGCAAAAACAGAGGGAAAGAAAAGAAGAAGAAAGAAGAAGGAGGAAGGAAAGAAGAATAAGGAAGGAGGAGTTCTGAGAAGGATTCAGAGTCATAGGAGTCGGAGTCAGCACCGGCTCCGGTGCTGGAGCCGGTGCGGTGCATAGTTAATAAACATTAGTATAACGACAATGTTGGTGTCTTTATATATGTTATCGAGTCTATAGATTTCGAAAATAATGGTTTCAGAACCATCAAGAAAAAAAAATCACACAAATAAATAAATAAATAAATAATTAAATAAATAAATAAATAAAAAAATTTCTTATTCTTTTTATGTTTATAGCTTACAAATTACGTTTTTACAACCCTAAAGCAGTAAATCAGTAAATCAAAACTGCCCTCCTCAGCCTTCCGTGATCTATTGATCTATTGATTTAAGTCTTATTTTTTAGTAAAATTGTCATGTTTTACATACCCTAAATCAGTAAATCAGTAAATCAAACCGGCTATACCACACTGCCCTCATCACCATGATCTATTGAATCTATTTGATCTATTGATTCAAAGTTCACATTTCGAGTATCATTTTGGATCAACATAACATAAAAACAATTCTTTATACACTTAAATCAAACGATATTATCTAACGTAACAAGTTTTCACTATTAATAAAGCTTACCTAGCATCATTTCTGAACTATGAATATAATACACACGGAACAAAACCTGACACGGCCTTTAAACATGGAATAAATCTTGTTAACGTTAACAAAAGTTCCCCACTTAAACAACAGTAATTCCCTAAACTTATCCAAAGGGTAAAGTAGCAACTGGTCATACAATACTCGATATGCTTCCACTTTTCTCGCAATATCAGCAACAAGTAAAGACCTATTATCTAACAAAATCTTCTTAACAAAGTGACCAATCTATCAAAATGCTTGGGGAAAAAGTATGAATAGGTTACGTTTTGTATGTAAAGTTAGTTACTTTACTGGTGTTTAATTGTAAGGAACTTTGTTAATGTTAATAGTTTAAAAGTGTAGGTAAGTTGTGTTAGGTTTGTCGTTGTACATTACTTTTCTTAGTTCATATGATGCTATGTTAGCTTTTTATTAATGTGAAAATATTGTATATGTTAGCATATATTCGCTGGTTAGTTATATAAAGAACTCATTTTTTTGTGCTATGTTTATGCCGAAATGATACTCGAAATGCGACGTACATCAATAGTGTTAATGTAAAAATTTAACAGTGATATTTAGAGATTATGGTTGAAAAAAGTGGGAATAGTTGCGTTTTGTACGCTGTGCTAGGTACTTTTCTGTTGTTAAGTATGGAAATTGCTTAATGTTGTAGTTTATTCGTGCGTAAAGTGTGTTTAGTTTTGTCATTGTACATTATATTTAGTTCTGTTAATGCTATGTTAGCTTTTATTTAATGTGAAAACAATGTTACGTTTGCATTTATTCATTGGTTAGTATATAAAGAACTTATTTTTTGTACTATGTTTATCCGAAATCGTACTCGATATGTGACCGGAATCATTACCTCGATAGATCAAAAAGGTTCGTGGACGGTGGGAGGGGAGGGGTGGGGAGGGGGACGGGTGGTTTGATTTTACTGATTTACTGATTTTTATTGCTTTAAAATTCGGGATAAAAACTATTTTACACTTTACTATGATATTTTATTCAAAGAACTTATTTTTTTGTTATGTTTTGGATAAGACTTTGTTATTTTTATGTTATGTTTGCGATAAAACTTTGTTTTGTTTGCAATTATTTGTTGGGGGATTATGATACTTTAAGAACGGTTAAATCTCTACTTCTTACTAAATAATTACTATGATAATTTGCCAAACGATCTAAAGCATGCATATATTGTTGGTCTGTATGATAATAACCGGACAAGGTTATGATACATTTTGATAAATGTTAATGTGTCAATGTAAGATTAACGTTAATTAGTTAGAGATATGCTTGGAAAAAAGTAAGAACAGGTTACGGTTTTGTATGTAAAGTTAGTTATTTTACTGGTGTTAAGTTGTGCGAAACTTTGCTAATGTGTTAACAGTTTGATAGCGCGTAAGTATGTGTTAGGTTTGTTTCGTCGTACACTATTTTCTTAGTCATATTGATGGCTTATGATTAGCTTTATTAATTTGAAAACATTGTTATGTTAGCATATATTACGCTGGTTAGTATAGTAAAAACTCATTTTTTGTGATAATGTTCTATCCGAAATGATACTTCGAAAAGCGATGTAAATCAATTTAGTGTTAATGTAAAATTAACATTGATATGTTAGAGATATGCTGAAAAATGTGAATAAGGTTACTGTTTTGTACGCTGTGCAGGTACTTTACTGTTGTTCTAAGTATGGAACTTGTTAATTGTTAGTAGTTTATTCGTGCGTAAAGTGTGTTAGGTTTTGTCAATTGTACATTATATTTCTTTAGTTCTGGTAATGCTTATGTTAGCTTTATTAATGTGAAAACAATGTGACGTTAGCATTATATCCATTTGGTTAGTATATAAAGAACTTATTTTTGTATATTATTTTATCCGAAATGGTACCCGATATGTGACCTGAATCATTAAGATCGATAGATCAAAAGGTCGTGGACGAGTGGATAGGGAGGGGTGGGAAAAGTTCTGGAAAAAGTATGAATAGGTTACGTTTTGTATGAAAAGTTAGTTATTTTACTGGTGTTAAGTGGGAACTTTGTTAATGTTAACAGTTTATTAAGGCGGTAGGTTGTGTTAGGTTTTTCGTTGTACACTATTTTCTTAGATTTCATATGATGCTATGTTAGCTCTATTAATGTGGAAAACATTGTTATGTTAGCATATATTCGCTGTTTAGTATATAAAGAACTCATTTTTGTGCATGTTTTATCCGAAATGATACTCGAAAAAGCGACGTAAATCAGGTGTTAATGTAAAATTAACGATGATTGCTAGAGATATGATATTTGAAAAAGTGTGAATAGGTTTACGTTTTGTACGCTGTTCTAGGTACATTACTGTTGTTAAGTATGGAAACTTTGCTAATGTTAGTAGTTTATTCGTGCGTTAAGGATAAAGTGTGTTAGGTTTGTCATTGTACACTATATTTCTTAGTTCTGGTAATGCTATGTTAGCTTTATTTATGTGAAAACAATGTTACGAGGATATATTCATTGATTAGTATTATAAAGTATTATTGTACTATGTTTATCCGAAAATGGTACTCGAATATTGTGACCTGAATCATTAGATCGATAGATAAAAAGGTCGTGGACGGGTGGATATGGAGGGGCCGGGGAGGGGACGGGTGGTTTGAATATACTGATTTTACTGGATATTATTGCTTTAAATTCAGTAAACTATTACCCTTTTAACATGATATTTTATTCAAAGAACTTATTTTATGTTATTTATATGCAACTTTGTTATTTTAGGTATGTTTAGAAAAAAACTTTGTTATTAGTTTGCAATTATTTGTTGGGATTATGATATTTAGGTAAGGTTATTGATAAATTTTTGTTAAATTTACTATGATAATGTAAAAAAACTTTGTTACGTTTGGCATATATTTCGTGGGTCTGTATGATAATCTGACAAGGTTATTTGATACATTTTTTTGATAAATGTTAATGTGTCAATGTAAAGTTAACGTTAATATGTTAGAGATATGCTGACGAAAAAAGTATGAATAGTTACGTTTTGCATGCAATGTTAGTTAACCTTTACTGGTGTTAAGTGTGGAACTCTGTTAATGTTAACAGTTTTAATCGGTGTAAGTTGTGTTAGGGTTGTCGTTTTGTCGTTACATTATTTTCTTAGTTCATTGTAAGATATGTTAGCTTTAATTGATGTGGAAACCTTTATTACGTTAGAGTATATTCGGTTGATAATTAACCAATGTTGTGATAAATGTGTGTTAAAATTGCCATGTTAATTATAATTAAAACCATGATATTGTTAGAGATATGCCTTTACAAAGTTGTGAATAGGTTACGTTTGTTTGCTATGTTAGCTACTTTACTGTTGTTAAGTGGGGAACTTTCTTAACGTTAACAGTTTATTCATGTTTAAGGCGTGTCAGGTTTGTCGTTGTGTATTAATTCATAGTTCAGATGATGCTAAGTAAGCTTTAATTATAGGTGAAAAACTTTGTTACGTTAGCATATATTCGTTGATTAGTGTATAAAGAATTTGTTTATATGTTATGTTTTATCCAAAATGATACTCGAAATGTGACTTGAATCAATAGATCAATAGATTAATAGATTATAGATCCATGGATGAATGAGGGCAGTGTGAATAAGCCTAAAGATGAATGTCTTGATTTAGGGTATGTAAAACATGATAATTTTACTAAAAAATAAGACTTAAATCAATAGATCAATAGATCACGGAAGGCTGAGGAGAGCAGTTTTGATTTACTGATTTACTGCTTTAGGTATTGTAAAAATTGTAAATTTGTAAGCTATAAACATAAAAAGAATAAGAAATTTTATTTATTTATTTATTTATTTAATTATTTATTTATTTATTTATTTGTTTTTTTCTGATGTTCTGAAACCATTTTTTCGAAATCTATAGACTCGATAACATATATAAAAGACCACCAACATTGTCGTTATACTAATGTTTATTTAACTATGCACCGCACCGGCCTCCAGCACCGGAGGCCGGTGCGACTCCGACTTCCTATGACTCTGAATCCTTCTCAGACTCCTCCTTCCTTATTCTTCTTCCTTCTTCCTTCCTCCTTCCCTTCCTTCTTCCTTTCTTCTTCTTTTCTTCCTCTGTTTTGCATTCCATGCATTTCTTCTTCTTTTTTCAGGAGGGGACCCCCTCCGGGGGGTCCCTGGACTCCGGAATCCAAATCCAACTCCAACTCCGTCTCCGACTCCGAAGCCGAATCCTTTCTCCAAGTTTCAATCTTCTACAATTATTTTAATTTTTTAGAGGGGGGCAGCGTCCCCCCTTACGAGGACGCTGGGGAACGTAATCTCGTCTCCGACGAGATTACGTCATCATATAGCTCACATCCAAATTTTAGCCCGATACGTTAAGCCTAACATGGTTTTCAGGACGAATTTGACCTTGGCGCTAAGGGGGCAGCACCCCCTTAGGGGTGACCTACGGTCACCAAAACTCGCCTGTGATCCACCTGTTCGATTGGGTGTCGTTAGGCCTAATCTTTACTCAGAAAAGGAAGCGGCAAAAAGGGCGTAGCGACATATTTCACCTTCGCTCTCGGGGGGAGGTACCCCCTATATACATCCTAGCGACTTGAAAACTCGTCGGTTTTGAGCTTAATACCTCAATAGATTATATTCCAAGTTTGAAAGCAATAGCTCTTACATAACTCGTTACATAACTACTGTTATCTCGGACTTTGTTCACTCTCATGTCTGGCGATTAAAGTTAACATCAGGTAAGATGATATTAGAAATTTATATAAATTATTCCCATTTTTCTTAGAAATTTAATATTTGGTCCTTCCACTTTATATATTTATATATATATATATATCTAATAATATAATATACATATATGTTTATATATATATATATATATAATATATATATATATATTATATATATATATATATATATATATATATATATATATATATATATATATATATATATATATATATATATATATATATATAAGAAACGATATTTGTCTGGCCCCCCCCCCGAAAAAAATTCCTGGATACGCCACTGTATATATATTATATATATATATATATATTATATATAATATATTATATATATATTTACACATATAATAATATATATATATATATATATATATATATATATATATATATATATATATATATATATATATATATATATAAGGGTACTATTGCTGCTCTCCTCCAATCTCTGAGAACTATACCCTCCATAAACGCTTTGTTACACAACTTCCAAATCCACTCAAACACCATTTCGCCTCCATTCTTGATCATTTCACCAGTAATTTCATCTATAACTGCAGATTTACCATTCTTCAACTTTCTCACTCTACCCATTACCTCCTCCTTACTAATGACTTCATCCCCAAAATACTTATTCCTTCTTGCACCATCAAACCCACACACATTCACTATCACCTCTTTATTACTGCCAATGTTATGCAGATTATCAAAGTGTTCCCTCCACACTCTCCTCACATCCATTTCATCAGTTACGAAAGCACCATCCATATTCATTATTCTAAGCAGATTCCCGTTATTCTCATTCTTAACCTTTCGCGTTTCCTTCCAGAAGAGCTTCATATTCATTTGTAAGTCGCCATACGCCATTCACCCTCCTTTCAAACTATTCATTTACCTCTTTTTTTCCTACTACGTTTGCATCTTTTAGTATTCCTTTTTTTTCTCCTTATATAATTCCAAACATCTTTCTTTTGAAACGTCATCATTGACTTTTAGTACATTGAAACACGCTTTTTTACTTTTTAACCGCTTGCATATATATATATATATATATATATATATATATAATATATATAATTATTTACTAAATGTAAATATTATATATAATTTTTATTTAATATTTAGATTGTTTTTGTATTTATATTATATATATATATATATATATATAATATATATATATATATATATATATATATATATATATATTACACCAGAGGCGACTCCTGCACTCGTGCTACTCGTGCTCAGCAGGGGTAACATTATAGGAAAACGATCTATTTTGCAAATTTCATAATGTTACGATAAAATTTTCTTATTCTTTTGAAATTATTACATAATAAATATAAAAGATTATGCAAAATTAAAACGAAAATATAAAATTACCCCTATTAATAACGCTTTTACCCATTTAAAAAATGCGGGCAGCTTCATCTGGCCCATCGGATGGCGGGATCGGACCGTGTCTGAATTTACAGTACAAAAATTGTTTATAAATACTATGTTTTTAAATAATATGTTTAAATTACTATAATCATAAATATATTTTAATAAAAATTAATATTTAATAAAAACAAATAAAATAATAAAAAAAATACCAACGATACTTAAGAATAATGGAACAAAAATATATTATAATTTTTATAATTATTATAAAATAATATAAGTAATATCGTTAACTATTAATCAACTATAGAAGGAAAACGTTTTTCATAAAAAAAACGTTTTTCATAAAAAATCAAGTATTGAATATATATATAATAATATAGTATATATATTATATAATAATTATATATATATATATATACTATAATATATATAATATTATATAATATATATATATATATATATATATATATATATAATATATATATATATATATATATATATATATATATATATATATTATAAATGCGAAAATAAAATAACTATTCTTTGAATGGTTTCGTTCAAATGCTGTCAATAATACTTCCTTTATTCATATTTTATTAAATGCCAGTTTTTGGCGGGTATTATGAAATGGGCAAATGCCTGGACAAATGCCCAATGAAATGGGTAAATGCCTGGACAAATGCCCATTTTATAAATGCCTGCCCACTGGGCATTTGTCCAGGCGCTACCTCATTATGACTCCGATTTATTATTTTTATTTTCAGGATGATTTGGCAATCAAAATTGAAGTGAAAGCAGAGCAGTGTCGTTTCGTCATACCGAATGCTATTGACGAGGACAAGCTCAAATGAATGAGTATCATCAAGTAACGAAATCAAATTCTGTATTAAGATCATGAATGGAATCCAGGAAAGGAAAAAATTTCAGAGTATATATTCCCAATAAAATTGTAAAACAAAAAGCAAATCACGTAATATTAGATTTGAGGAAGACTCTAATTTTATGCAAAGTGATCAAAATATAAATTTCAGAGATGACTATTCAATTTATGGTGAGAATGTATCAAGATAGAATGCGCATTTCTAGCAAAGCAGTCTGCTATAGCCATAGCTAAAATCACATAGACAATATATTTTCAGGCTAGAAATGGGTGAGTCAGAGGAACCCCCATGTGGGTTGTTTTTTTTTTTATTGTCCCTCCCAAGTAAAAAAAACCTTTTTCTGTTTTTAAAATTTGTGGTGGGTAAGCTGAAAGGGGCGGAATACCAAGCCTCATTTCAAGTTTTTTTTGTGTTTTTTTTGGTTTTTTTTTTTTTTTTTTTTTTATTCCTTCTGATTGGTTTATATGTTTAATACGAGTTTGGAATTAAAGTGTCTACAGTTATACAAGTACTCTCTGGGCTACACATAGTTATTGTTACAGTAGTGTCTTGCTAAATTCGATTATAATACACTCGCTTCCATAAATTTAAATCTTTTGAATATGATTATAGGGTGTCCTCAAAAGTATCATTGATAAACCTGTCGCAGTGTATAGTGGTTGGTGTGTCTGCAGCATACACACTTTCCCAATAGTCTAGATAGACTGGAGGATGTAGATTATGAGCTCTTAGTCAAAATAGACAGAGTTAGTTCTGTAAAACATGATAACATCAAGCGCAAGATTGTTATCAGATGAAATCTCTCTGATGAGATCTGAGAGAACTTAGTTCTTTATCCTTTGATTTATTTTCAGATGCATTTAATTAAATGGGATGATTGTCATGCAATAAATCGACGCATCTTCAAGCTGAATCGGGTTGTACCAAAATATTTGCTTCACTTATCAGTGAATCTTGTACATGATAATTACCTTCTTGTAGTACCAGTCAGATTCTATATATAACTTGGAAACATTAAATAGGGATTTAGCATTGACAATGAGTCATCTCTTGATTTGAGTCTCATAGGTATAAATGTGTTTGTTACATATTAAGAAACATTGCAACGTTTAACAATCACCACTCTCATCTACATTAGCTTTTAGCTCGTGTGTCTATCCCAGATACGTTACCAGTATAGATTCAATGCTCTCTTGCTTATATCTTATCTCTGACGCCAGTATTATACATAATCTCCTATATGAAATGATTGTCGATCAAGGCACATGCTCGTGTAGAATTTAAGCAAGTATATCTTTGCCTACTTCGACTATATATCGTTTAGTTAGAATATAAATACTTAAAAAAATATACTATTGTAGTCCGATACATGTTGCAGCTCAAGTGCATCATCAGGCAGTACTATGCCGATGATCATTTGAAAGCCACAATGCCTACAGTGTATAGGCTGCATTAGGAGTATCACTATGTGAAGTATAGTAACACAGCGAGCAACCTTTCGTCTACTGAGAGAGATCTATTGGACCAGTTGGGCAGAGATATGACTGACAGATAATATACATGTCGTGCACAAGAATTCTATCTCATGTCTTTACTCTACAAGTATTTTGTAAAATCATTTTAGGTAGGATCCCGGCTAACAAAACTACTCTCATACAACACTCTATGTAAAGAAGTACCGATCTATCCGTATAAACCAAAGTGCTCATAGTGAGATTATAAGTTGAAGCTGATTCTCGTGTTGTCTAGTGTGCAGAAATCATTGTTTTGTGTAGATTTATTAAGCAGCTAGGAATCTTCTCCCATTTAAAGGAATGGATCTTAAAATCATTAATTGACACGAACAAATAAATTAAAAAGAGTTCCGCAGCTGAAACCTGGAAATAAATACAAAGCGACTCTGCATTATTAAATGTGGATCGGAACAAGCCAAAGCAAAATTTAACAGCGACTCCTGCGTATTAATAAGTTATTATCTCAATAGTTTTTGTACTATTTTCATATTAGAAACAGGAAAACTAATTTTACAAGGGAAGGGCACGAGTTCCATTCAGCACTATGGTTGCAGTCGAGTGGAGCCAGAGCGATGGTAAGCTTTTTGGTGGAGTAAGAAGGAGAAAAATTTTTTGTTTATTATAAAATATTTTTCATATTTGTACAGTAACTAAAAATAAAGGATTTAGTAACAGGAATTCTTCTCCTTTAAACTTCATACATTTCATAACTAATTTTTAACGAGTTCAAAAGAGTGAATGTATTATTATTATATTATTATTATTATTATTTATTATTATTATTATATTATTATTTATTAATTATTATTATTTATTATAATGTATAATGTATATATATAATTATTATTATTAATTATTATTATTATTATTATTATTATTATTATTATTATTATTATTATTATTATTATTATTATTATTATTATTATTATTATTATTATTATTATTATTGCACCATAAGAAAGTTGATGATTCATAATTTTTAAATGCATTGCTGCAACAAAAGATGCTGAGCCGAAAAATCTCTCTCTCTCTCTCTCTCTCTCTCTCTCTCTCTTCTCTCTCTCCTATCTCTCCTCTCTCTCTCTCTCTCTCTCTCTCTCTCTCTTCTCTCTCTCTCCTCTCTCTCTCCTCTCTCCTCTCTTTCTTCTCTTCCTTCTCCTCTCTCTCTCTCTCTCTCTCTCTCTCATACTTCTAGCATACTCTCTCTCTCTACTCTCTCTCTTCTTCTCTCTGCTCTTCTCTCTCTCTCTCATATTATTCCATTTCAAATTCCAACAGTCTTTTAGCCTAAATAAAGCAATACATCCAATAATGTATTTTTTTATTTATAATGGATGACAACAATAGAGAAACGAGTAAGGTCTCGATAAAAATATATAAAAAATTAAAAGCAGCAATTGTTATAAATTTAGTATAATAAATTTAATTCAAAAATTTTTTATAAATTTATAAATATGTAAATTTAATTCCACTTGTCATCGAATTTAGAATCATTTATTAGACAAGAAAGAGACGGTATGTATTAATAATAAGTATTATTTCTTTAAAGAAATCTACGTCCATTAAGAAATTTTTTTAAATATTTAAATTTTGGTTATCGCTAATTGGTCTTTCCCATAGGTGGGCGTTATCGCGATAATTTATCGCGATAACGGTTTTCGGGTTATCGTTATCCGATAAAATCTTTACCGATAATCGGTATCGCGATAATTTTTGTTTCAAAATAGGATACACTATGTGGCGATAATTATTCGCATAAACGGTTCGTTTTAATCTGCCTATGCGATATAAATCTATTTATCAATATGTGTGTATTCGCGATTCTTTTTGTTATATATATTATACTATATATTATTATATATACTATAATTATATATATATATATATAATATATATATATATATATATAATATATATATATTATATATATATATATATATATATTAATATATTTATAATATATAATAATATTATATATATATTATTATAACGAATATAGATATCTAGATAACGATAATAGTCACCTGGTCAACTCTTATCAGGCCAGGGCATCATAATGAGTAACACTTTTAAGTTAATACTTTAAGTGATACGTTTCCCAGCGTTGTTGCATGGCTCCAAATCCAAGGGAGAAACAGTGCTATCTGGGCTGCCTGATCACCCACCCTCATTGTTGACAAAAAAAAAAGCTGGATTGACAGAAGACCAATTGCCAAATTCCAGTTCTGGGACCCCCTGGTCAATACTTCCTTGACGCCCATACACCAGAGGTTCTCCAGCACCTTGAAGATTGAGGCAGTACCGTTGGCACTGCTTCCACCCCAAAGGTTTCGCTATGTGGATGAGGGCTTTTGAAGAACAATGGGCAAAAAGTCAGGGTCAATGACCCTGATGGAGAAGAAGGGTGGAAGATTATGCGGATACGAACTCGAGAAACGCAACAGTACAGCAGCAGCGAGGGAGAGGAACAGGAAAGAAGACTACTACTCAAGCACTCTGTGATGCTTATTAGATTACACTAACCTAACTCTAGGTTCAACGTCACCAGATCAATCAAGAGTAAAGCTGCTCTCATTGCAAATAAGTGGCTGCAGGCGAAATCGACAGACAGCCTGTCAGACCTAGCTTTAACAATGAGAAGGTGCTCATTGATTTCTTTATAAGGTTACAATACTGCAATGCCGTCTAGCGCTGCTGTGGAGCGATTGTTCTCCCTTTGCAAAGATATCTACAGAGCCAAGAGGAATTCTCTGTCAATTGGAAAAACTTTAATATAGCTCATTGTTTTTTGAAGGGAACATAAAAATGCTGCAGAGGGTCAGAACCCTAGTATTGTATATTTTAATTTGGTAAATGTAATGTAACTCAATTCTTTGATTATCAGGATGGTACAACTTTTGGCTTCGAGCTGAGCCCATTTAATCCCCCTAAACAATGACATAAAATTCGGAATTTTCAGCCGATTTTGACCTGTAAACACCAAACTGTAGCTTTTATCTTTGCCCTTTAAAACGGTTGTTTCAGGTTGTATTCTTCTTTGACTGTAGTCATGTGTCTTCAGAATTTTACAATTTCCAAAATCATGTTTTTGACATTTTTCGTATCAACTTCCAGAATTTTTTTTTCGAAATGACTTCAAACTTGAAATATGCATAGATGGGTCCATTACCTACAATCGTTACATAGAACGTTTTCGACTTTTATTTGAGTTTTGTGACTCAGGCGTTGTTACAAATATCCCAACCATTTTTTGGATGAAAAGTGAAAATTTTATATATTTTTTTTCTACTCATCCGATCAACATCAAATGTTCAGGGCTTGTACAATCAAGCAGGATGCATCTTTTTTACTTAGATAATTTTTTTGTATACTCAAAAAAAAAAATTTTTTTAAATTAAATTTTTTTTTTTTTAAATTTGTTCAAAAAAAAATAAACTATTTTATATACAAAAAATTATCTAAGTAAAAAATGTGCATTTCTTCCGACTACATATGCCCTGAAAATTTGATGTTGATCGGATGAGTAGAAAAAAATATATATTAATTTTTCACTTTTCAAATCCAAAAATTAAATGTTGGAAATATGCGACAACGCGAGCACAAACTTCAAAATCGAAAACGTTCTATGTAACTATTGTAGGTAATGGACCCATCTATGCATATTTCAAGTTTGAAGTCATTTCGAAAAAAATTCTGGAAGTTGATGCGAAAAATGTCAAAAACATGGATTTTGATAAATTGAAAATTCTGAAAGAATGACTACAGTCACAGAAAAACACCCGAAAACAACGTTTTAGAGGGCCAAAAAGCTAACAGTTTTGTGTTTATAGGGGTCAAAATCGCTTGAAATTCCGAATTTTATGTCCATTTTTTAGGGGGGAGAAAAATGGGAATCAGCCCGAGCCAAAAATTGGATCTTACTTCATTTCAAATCCTTTATTTACCTTTATCTTTGGCTTTTTACATGTATTATAGAATCTATAACATCAGAACATAAATTAGAAAATAAAATTTTATTATAAAAAACACTGAGAAGCAAAGGGAAAAAAATTTAAATTTATTTAATAAGATATCCATAGTTTTAACAGTTATATAAGCCAGAGTTAGCAACAAAATTCGATATTTTTGGTACGTAGTCGGTGAAGAAAACGAATGAAAAAATTTTCATATTAATAATCTATAAAATAGGTGAAAGAAGATGTAAATAAATTAATTTTTAACATTTTCTTAAAAACAAAGTCGTGTTTTTTTTAACATTTTATTTATAATAAATAAAATGAAATGCATAAAAATTTGGATTTATCGATTTATCGGTTATCGCCTTAATCGGCGATACTTTTTATCACGAGTTATCGGATTATCGGTTATCGATGATAAGTTTTTCGTTACGATTTATCGGTTATCGCGATAACATTTTTCGTTATCGTGCCCACCTATGGTCTTTCCTATAAATGTTAGATGCCATGGGACTCGAAGCTCCCGATATATATATATAATATATATATATATATATATATATATATATATATATATATATATATATATATATATATATATATATATATATATATATATATATATATATATATATATATATATATATATATATAGATAATATTTTTTCTTTGTACCTAGTCTATAATAATAAACAGGAAGCACGAGCAGCAATTTGATAGTAAATAGTGACTCAGTAGTTTGCAATTTTAGTAAGAAAAATCTTTCTAACGCAGAGAAGAGACGTTTTATCTTTAGAATTAAATTTTAACTTAAGATTTTAAACTTAATTTCTGTCAGTATTTCTTAGCTTTTGAAAGGTGTGTTTACCAACTTAAAAACTTGCATAATGTAAATAGGTTTCAAGAATGTATCGATGATATACGATTTTGGACTAAAAAGTTTTTTTATAACTTTAACGGTAGAAAGATATTTTCACCTGTTTTTTCTTTCAATGATTTTAAAATACTCCAGAATCTTAGAAGGGATGAATCAATTGTCGTCTGTAGACCCGATAAGGGAAAAGGAGTCGTTATTGTTGATAAAACCTCATATATTGAAAAAATACAACAAATATTGTCAGATTCTTCCAAATTCCGTCGTCTGACTGGTGACGTTTTCAAACACATTTTACGAATAGAAGATAAAATTAATAACTTCCTCAGATCTCTCAAAAAACAAGGTGTGTCTAGTTTACAGAATTCTCTTTTTGTTTCAGGCTCTACCCCAAGCTTACTATATGGGTTACCCAAAACCCATAAACCTGGCCTTCCTTTTAGACCTATCCTTTCAGCTATTAATTCTCCTACGTACAAACTTTCAAAGTATTTACTACCATTCATAGAACCTATTACAATTAACCAATACAGCATAAAAAACTCATTTGACTTTTCAGATTTCGTCACTTCACTTTCCA